>WNGS01000337.1:8603530-8653074 GCA_020271785.1 Procambarus virginalis | reverse complement strand
GTATACCTTTACTTATTTTAAATGCTTAATAAACATACAGTATTTTCAAATCACATACTGTAATGAAATTTTTAATTTAACCTTTTAACACACACACCCATACTTACTGTTTCAATATGGCATTATGCAGCATGTTGGATTTTACAAGTTAAATGTGCCCCACCCTTTTCCTATATTGAGGAGAATTTTCATTCTTGTTATAGGAAATAGCATTAACCCTCCAACAGCAGCTATGGAGAAATGGTCAAACCCACCTATTCGCAAAAATTAAAAAAATCCAAGAAATAATTTTTCATTATAAAATTATTAATGTGTATGCAGAGTGTAAGAAAAACACAAAAAGTGAATTTTATCATTTCACTGGGTGAAGGCACTCTGCGAGGCTGCGTCTGGCACTTGTCAACGCCTGGTGTTCGACTTTGCTGACACTTCCGTTTTTTAACCTCCGATGTTTCGCCGATTGTTTTATCACTTGTTTTTCTTTATTTACATCCACAGAGAGCTATTATATCCATATTTGCATCACACGTGTAAAACCCGACAATAATTGTTTAAATCATCATATAACGATGACAGCATTTTCTAGTAACATTCTCAACGATAACTGCATTTGCACCATGAAATGGTAGTAGGATTTTCATGGGTCAAGGGTCAAGGTTTCATGGGTCTTCAATACATCCCATAGATTTATTATATCCATATTTGCATCATACATGTAAAACACAGTCAATAATTTGTTAAATCTTCATATTATGATAACTGCATTGCCCTGTGAATCAACAATTGACGATAACCGCTGTCTAAGGGTTATTTTGGATAAAATAAAAGACATTTAAACAAGAAGTCCTGGTTATATCCTCAGGAAATTTTTGGAAACCCTAAGTCTATGGCCATCTTATCTTTTCAGTTCATATTTCTACCCTATACAAATCTGACATGCAGTGGATGATGTGTGTGTGTTGCTCTGTCAGTTTGTTGAAAATCCACTGGATATCCAGAAAAGCCAGTATCTGAGTGTGACAACCAATGCTTCTGGTTTCACATTCTCATTCTAGGCGAGAAAGAGCACTCTGACATGCGATGACATGTACGTACTATAGCAGCTGGAATGAAGTTTGGTTCCCACAGCTGCAGTATCTGTTGTTGGTAATTGCCTAACAGTAGTTCCAGGATGAGAGCTATGCTAATATTGTTCCATTTTCCAAGCACTCTTTGCCATATCTCTCACACTCTTTGCTTTGAAACTACCTGTACTGATGGTTTTAGCATCCGCTGCCTTCTCACTAAACGTGTTCCAACTGTCAACCACTGTGTTTGCAAAAGAGAATTTTCTTATATTTTTCAGCACCTGTTTCCTTAGCTTGAACTTTTGACCTCTAGTTTTTGAAGTTATTGGTTAAAAAAAAAATTTAGTTTTTTAATTCTCACTGCAATAAAAATGTACTAAATTGAAGAAGGCCTATTACCCAATGAGAAACATCTACAGATGAATAACTACTTTCCTTTCCTTCAAGTCAAAGGTGGTTCATTTAATTATTCCTTGGTGTTATTTACCTGTGTTTACCTGGGACGAGGACAGGAAGCAGGCGGCCTGTCAAAGGTCCCCCCATTTGCCTTGATGATCTTTTCCAGCTGTACTTTAAAATCCAACAGTTTTTTGGCATTAACGGCTTTGGCAGG
Source organism: Procambarus virginalis (assembly GCA_020271785.1). Lineage (NCBI taxonomy): Eukaryota > Metazoa > Arthropoda > Malacostraca > Decapoda > Cambaridae > Procambarus > Procambarus virginalis. The sequence continues at coordinate 8,651,394 of WNGS01000337.1, read as the reverse complement.
TAGGCGGTTCTATGGGTTAATAACCCTGTGGGTGAAAAGCATCTCCTGTTCTCAGTCCTACATTGTGGCTTGTTGAGCTTGAAACCATTGCTCCTTGTTTGTATTACACCTGATCCTTTGAAGAAATTTTCCAGATCAACATCCTTCAATTTGTTCAGTATTTTAAATGTTTTAATAAGGTCCACCCTGTCATGCCTTGTTTGTTGTGTTGTTAGCCCTGTGGCCCTCAATGTTCCTGATACATGAGTTGACTTAGCTCTGGAATGATTTTTGTTGCCTGATGTTGCACTTTCTCCACAGCAGCTATATCCTTCTGAAGATGAGGTCTCCATGCTTGGATACAGTAATCCAAATGGGGGCACACCAGAGATTTATACAACTGAATCACTACCTTCTTTTCCCTTGAATCGAAGATACACTTGATTATTCCAAGTGTTTGGTTAGCTTTTTTAACTGCTGTTCCTACCTGCTGTGCAACTTTCATTGAGGGGTGGATTTTGACTCCAAGGTCCTTTTCCTCATCAATCTGCTGTAATGTAATGTTATTGATAGTTGTGGCATGGGTTGTTGTGCCCCACATGCCGGGTCTTGCATTTGTCAATATTAAAAAGCATTTGCCAGTCATCTGACCATTTGTGGAGTTCCTGCAAATCTCTTTGTAAGGCTACATCATTATCATTTCCCACTGTGCCATAAGTTTTCCCAGTTTTTAAAGCATATCCTACTTGCTCGGCTTTTGTCATGGGCATATTTGTTGTGTGCATCTTGATAATTACCCAAGTCTAATTACCTAAGTGTTGTTGCAGGATGAGAGAGACGCTCATGGTGTCCCATCTTCCCAGCACTCTTTGTCGTATAGCTCTGAAACTACTGACGGTTTTGGCCTCCACCTCCTTCTCACTTAACTTGTTCCAATTGTCTACCACTCTGTTTGCAAAAGGAAATTTTCTAATATTTGTTTGGCAGCTTGGTTTAGTTAACTTAAATTTACGACCTCTTGTTCATGAAATTTCAGGTCTCAAGAATACTTCTTAATCAATTTGTTGATTCTCGACAAAATTGGGCAGGACGGCAGAGCGACAGTCTTGCTTCATGCAGGTCGGCATTCAATCCCTGACTGTCCAAGTGGTTGGTCACCATTCCTTCCCCCCCATCCCATCCTAAATCCTTAACCTGACCCCCTTCCAAGTGCTATATTGTCCTAATGGCTTGGTATTTTCTCCTGATCATCCCCTTCCTCCCTTCTCGTTAATATTTTGAATGTAGTGATCATATCACCTCTTTTTCTTCTATCTTCAAGTTTTGGCATATTTAATGACTAACCTCCTCCCCATGTTCTTCAGTTCTGGGGGCTATTTTAGTTGCATGTCTTTGCACCTTTTCCAGTTTGTTGATGTGCTTCTTAAGATATGGACACCATACAACCACTGCATATTCCAACTTTGGTCTCACAAATGTTGTGAACAATTTCTTTAGTATTTTAAACATTTATGTACAGTACAGTATTTAAAAGCAATTCTGAAATTGAAAAGTGTAGCATAGGCTCCTTGCACGATGTTCTTTATGTGGTTATCAGGTGATAGTTTTCTATCTAGAACAACCCCTAGATCTCTTTCTTGATAAGAATTTGTTAAAGATTTTCACATAATTTGTAGGTTGTGTGTGGTCAATTTTCTTCTATCCCACATTCAATAACAAGGCATATTGTATTCACATTAAATTCCATTTGCCAAGTAGTGCTCCACACACTCATTGTGTACCGGTCTTCTTGCAGGGCATGACAATCATCTAAGTTGAAGGGCATCACAATCAATCATCACGGGGACTAAGTAACAGTTCCCGTGGTGCCGTGGTAAAGCACTCGCCCGGAGCTTAGCCCGGCGCTTAGCAAGTGCTTTGGCCTGGGTTTGTACCCTGGCGGGGGAGGATTGACTGGCAGCCAATCCTTAACTGTAGCCTCTGTTCACTCAGCAGTGGATGGGTAGCTTGGTTGTTAAACAATTTGGCAGGTCGTATTCCAGGGAGAAAATTAGGATTAATGACCTGCCCGAAACGCTAGGCTTGCTATATAGTGGCTTTACAAGAATTTAAATGTTGTTCTTTAGAATTCTTATTTTGTCTGGTTCTCTGAAAATTTAATTTTGCACACACACACACTCTTTAGAATGGTTTATTTAGTATTTCACACATTTCCTTTTCATTCTCTGTGAATCTATTTCCCATTTTCAACCTCTGAATTTTAACCCTTACCTGACATTTTACTGAATTTATAAAATAGGCTTGGTTCTTTTTTATATTTGTCTGCAGTGGGAGGTGCTGAAATGGTTACGAAGTAATATAATGAGTACAGTACACTACTGTACATATATTGTAAGGCTTTATTCCATTGGTTAGTCCATAATACTGTGTTGGACTAGTTACATTGAGTACATCAGTACTAAAGGTATGCAACATCACCAGTGTAATTAATTCAATCAATTTTTATTGTAGTCATTATGTTGAACTCAAATTCTGCTACAATTAATGTATATTCTAATTACTCTAATTTTTATCTGTTAGGTTAAGGATCTGCCAGAAAAGCTATGCAAGGTTGTGGATTTGCAAGAATGTAAGAACACCACTCTCACAACCCAATGTACATTCAAGGATATAAATAAATAAATAAATAAATAAATAAATAAATAAATAAATAAATAAATGTGATATACCCTGCACTACCTACAGCAGGCAATCTTAGGAAAATTTGCATAGATTTTACAGGTATGACATTTTCATGAAATATTGGTACATTTATAAATATAAATAATAAATATGTTTATTCAGGAAAGGTACATACATAGAGAGATTTTACATAAGTGGATCGATTTATAGATAGAGCTAGTACATACAATGCCTAAAGCCACTATTACGCAATGCGTTTCGGGCAAGAAAACATTAATATCTAAAACTTAATGCTAATTGAACAAAAAGAATAAAATGTTTTGAGAACAGATACAAATAAAGGTACAAAAAAAAGGGGGGAACATGACTGAAAAGCAGCACAAATACAATATGTAGACAAACAGCGTTGAATAAGAAAAAAAAAAAAAAAATAAGACATGGGTTGACAATAGAGGGGTAAGGTAGGTTACAGGGAGTTTATCAGGTAGTGTTTAGTTTTAATCTTAAACTGGTTGAGAGAGGTACAGTCTTTAACATGGTTGGGAAGGTCATTCCACATTCTGGGTCCCTTGATTTGTAGAGCATTTCTAGTTTGGTTAAGTCGTACTCTTGGAATATCAAAACTGTATATATTTCTGGTGTGGTGCTCATGGGTTCTGTTACAGCTTTCAATGAAGCTTTTGAGGTCAGGATTGGCATTACAGTTCAGCGTTTTATATATGTATAATATATGTATAATTTCTTGAACAACGGTGATCAAGCACAAAGAAATCATATTAATGTGATGTACGAATGATAAAATAAGTAGAAGCCATGAGGAAGATTCAAATCTGCACACTGGGTACTCCCAAGCACACACACCTTTGACCACTTCATCTCGACATGGTCCAAGGAACCTGTGATTCATCTGAATCCTCTAGGGATCATGAGACTTCCTCTTGCTCTTCCTCTTCCCTCATGCGCTCTGGCTGTGGTCTAGGAGTTCCAGCCTCAGGACCGCTAGAGGATTCAGCTAACTCCCAGGCTGCATTGCTTTTTGGCCATGTTGTGATGAAGTATCCTAAGTACCCAGTGTGTGGGTTCGAATCAACATGGCTCCTACTGATTTTCTCATTAGTGATAAAGCAATCTTTTAATTTTTTCATGTTAGGGCAAATCAACATCCAGAGGTGCTGCAAACTTTCCAAAATATACTTGTTGTATTTCCTAAGCCAAGTTTTAGTAGCACATACAGGAGTATGCCAATTTATTACAATAAAAGAGATATAGAATAGCTATATTGTAGATTTCACCATTTCAGGTAAATAAAGTATTGTTTAAGTAATGTATTTCGTGAATTATTGTCCTCATGCTGCTCATATTCAATACAAGGTTATGATTAACTTCTTTGAGCATAGCCTATAAGCTTGGGCTAATACATCAGTTTTAGCACGAAATAGGCCGTTCTCAGGTTAAAGTGATACTAATGACTGGCCACCCATCCTGGTTAAACACCTGATATTTATCTAGATATCTGTGATGGCCTGAAAGGATATTATGGTTCCAATAATAGTCTAATTGTAAACTGGAAAGTGAATCTTTGTCTTAAACAGAGAATATTCTCAAGTTATAAGTTTATTGCATTATGAACCATTGGTTTAAAACATATAACAAAAATGCTTAGCTAATTTTCTTTGAAAGGTCTGAGGAATTTGGTTTTCTGTAAGCAAGTACAGTAATTATGAAAAGAAGGCACCAAACTGGGGAGACTATGTAGCTGGTTTTATGTAAATGAAATTCTAGGGGATACTCAAATAGTATTAAAATTGTATATTTTAAAATTTATATAGGGGGGGGGGAGGAGGAAGAAGAAGGATGAGGAGTTGAAATTCTTGAAAAGGATTTGGATGAGAAACGAGGAGGCTTGAAATTTCGGTGGCGATTTAGGAGCTTTGACTGCACATAGTGTGCCCTGTTTCCTTCGGGTAAAAATGCAAAACCTATAATAATAAAAAGTAATAATAATAATAATAATAGTAATAATTTATTCACAAGAAGGTACATTGAGTTTGTTAGATTACATAAGATTGGCATTTTTACATTCTTGCAAAGCCACTAAGCGTTTCAGGCAGGTCCTTAATCTAACATCTGGTAAGATGAAAACGTACATTGTAGCAAAATTTTATATCAACATATAAATAATTGTAATCCTGTTTACTCGAGTTTATTTGAGACCCACTAACACTAGTGGCCTCGACGTGGACAGGAAGCCGGAGGCTTGTCGAAGGTCTCCCCACCTCCTTAAGCCTTGATGATTTTCCAGCTGTACTGTACTTTAAAGGCTAACAGTTTGGCATTTACGGCTTCGGCGGGTAGGCGGCTCCATGGGTTAATAACCCTGTGGGTGAACAAGTATCTCCTGTTCTCAGTCCTATATTGTGGCTTGTTGGCCTTGAAACAGTTGTTCAATGTTACCTAATCGTTGCCTGTACCCAGATGGCTTCCGCCCAACGGGCAGAGGCACAATCAAGCAAATCCTTAGCATCCCCCTAGCTACAGTTTTCCAAGGAGCAACTGAGCCCCCATCCCACGCAGATAACCAACGGGAAGACTACAGACACCCAATGATCCCAGACAATAAGACATTAGGCGTCCTGTAACTGTGTAACTGAACAAGGGTCCCGGTAGTACAGTCGGGTTCCAGAATTCCGGGTTCGAATCCGGGCGGTTGGCTGTGTTTCCTATCACCTAAAGCCTCTGTTCACCTAGCAGTAAATAGGTACTCAAAATTGAGTCAGCTTGTTGAGGGGGTTACATCAGTAGTTCGACCTGGAGGAGGGTAGGGACCTCGATATATTAGCCAGGCAGAGCAGGTCAAGAGACTCCCCTCGTCGTCAAAGTTGGACTAGTACTGATCTTAAGATGAGATTGATTGATAAAGATTAAGCCACCCAAGAAGTGGCACGGCTAAGATGAGATTACCCACAGTTAAGAACCCGCCACACTTCGCCCTCCTTAGCTACCCGCAAAATATGGAAACTAGAATGTTATTGTTAATTTTCTCGAACTTTCCACATTTTTGTTTCTTTAACTTTGTAAGAACAAATATTTAGTTGAAGTTTCAAACAAAAATTTAAGTGGTTTAGGGAGGGGGTGAGGGAATACCTTCGCCACTCACTACAGAAACTCAGAAACTCACTCTGGTACAGAAACTAGAACTTTTTAACTTAATTTTTCAAATTCAAATGTCAAATTTCCCTGAATTGTTCACGTGATTCAATAACTATATAATTACCACCCTTAATTGCGCTCAACGTTTAGACACAATTGTAACCAGAATTCTCACTCAGAATTCTCTCACTCACTGAGAAACTCGCTCAGAAACCTGAAACGAAACGCTATGCGTACTAGTGGCTTTAGGTATTGCATGTACTACCTCTATCTTTAAATCCAACATTATGTATGTAACTCAATGTATGGACCTTTACCTGAATAAAAAATCTAAATCTAAATCTAAACCAGAAACTAGACATAAATCACTTACGAGGGCGCTCAACATAACACTAGGCTTTTCCAAGCTGTATGAACATTCCTGTGGCTTATTTTACTTGTTATTATAATGAAGTTAATAACTTACATATTGTCTTACCTGTTGTGCTAAATACTGTTAATGAGGATAGTTCTAACCAGCCTAATTACTTTAAAAAAACTAAATGGGTAATTATAGGTAATTAGTAATGTTAAATATTTTGGATCACGTGCATAGGCTATATGCATCCTTCGTTATTATTGTTCAGTGCCCCATTTATAAGTTTGACCTGAATTGTCTAAACTTGTATACAGTACTTTATTTACCTACTACTATGTTCGGGTGCATGTACTGCTCCGTACATGCACAATCGACTTGAGAATGGTCCAGGACGGACCGAAACGTCGTCGTCTCTTCACCTTCTAGTGTGTGGTCTGGTCAACATACTTTAGCCACGTTATTGTGACTCCTCGCCTGCATACTGCTCCGTAGATTACGTATACAAGAATAGATGTTAAGGTCACTTATTTTAAACTCAAGTTGCAGTGGCAACTTCCTAGCAACCGCCAAGCTGCAATAAATTCCAGCAGCTTCGGATTCAGTTGCAGATTACTATCAACTGCAGTTGCAAATTTCCATGCCACTTGCAGTTGCAATTATTTTATTAAATTAATAAGATTTATATCGCCTTGGTCACCGTCTCGCACAAAAATTAAAGTTATCCATAAGTTACGGTTATACAATTAATTTAGTACAGTTAATTAATTTATAATGCCATTTATTGTAAACCTTATAATTTACTTTTCTCTACTTACAATTATATTGGTACTTATTGTAACCCTTATAGTTTCCTTATTAACTACTTACAATTATATTACTAAAATTTACTTATAAAATAAAAATTTAACCTAGCACGAGGATCAATCGCCTCCCCCCAAAATATAGATCAAGTAATACAATTCAATAGACTCCTATACAGTATAGACGTTACTACTATTCGGCTTAGATTCAATCAAGAGCTTGGTAGTATAGTTGGATTCATTCTCGATTCACAATCTGGAATCCGCAGGTGGGACAGAAACGGTAGAAGGGCACGTGTTCTATCACCTAATGCCTGTTCGTCTAGCAATAAACAAAAAAAGGTACCTGGGAGTTAGTCAACTGTTGTAGAAGGGAAGGGAGGGTCAGGAGTTTGACCTTGGCCAGGGTGGGACGGACCTCCATGCTAGCCCGAATGTATGTACATACACAGCCTGCCTGTCCCTCTGACAGAACGCATTATTATATCTGGATCTACATCAGCAATATACCCGCTGATACTAGACCTGACCAAATGTAAATTGTCAGCAAAATTATTCGCACACCCTGCGTCACTATACATGTGATGGAGTACGAAAACATAAATTAATTTAGGGACATTTTTCTGTACCAAAAACTCGAGAAATATGTAAAAAAAATTCATTCAGAATTATGTATTACCTGAACTTTTACCCTAATATTCCAAGTTTGCTAACTTGGGATAGTTGGATGATTGTAACCTTTCCACCTTGGTCCACTGGATGAGGAAGGGGGGGGGGGAGGTGCATAATAAGCAAATAAATTTATTAAACTAGCTCACCACATACGTAAGCTGATTAGCTTAGGGACTACTTGCGGTCGCTCTTGAACTCATTGTCGATACATATATTAGACTGTATAACTATGGTATTCAGACTGTGACTTGCTTAGCTAAAGGATTTTGGGGTACAGTTTTGAGTCCAATATGAGCTTCTAACCTTCTTTCACATCCACCCAGGATGGGTGTGAGGTACATAATAAATAAACTTATCTATCTAATAACCATATTCATAAAAGCAGAGAAAAGTACTTAATGTGTATCATTCACTTACACATATCATTGATATTTATCATTCACTCTCACATATCATTGATATTTATCATTCACTCTCACATATCATTGATATGATCATTCACTCTCACATATCAATGATCCACTCAGTAATGAAATACTCCCACAACCAACAAAAAGACATCCTAACAAATATAAGCTTCATTTACCAGTAAATGTTAACATGCAAATAAAGGCTTCAGGAGAAGAAACGAGGCGTTAATTTCACCAATCAAGCTTAGTACGAATACATACCCCATTGGTAACTCAAAGCGCATTCAAGCAGCAAAGAGTCTCCTGTTGGATTCGCAGTGCCCTTCACCTCTCCATTCTCCATCACTCCTCTCTGCATCAGGTCGTACCACCGGCCCTCGCCCTCCTGCAGGACACCACAACCTTTAGTGACCTGCGTCACCAGGACAGACATATATTCGTCAACCACTGGGTCGTATCCATGTTACACGAATTATGTATTCGTGGAGCACAGGTAGTGCCAGTTATTCACGATGATGTAAGTGCCTCTACCCCCATGAATATTGCATAGTAGGACTGGTAATACAGTTTCCCGAGCAAACAGTGCACAGCCAGACTTAACACCACCTATCTTACCTGCTTCCTGTTCTTGCTATCCGTAGCCTGCAGACGAAATGCTTCACTGGATAATTCAGGTAAATCATTGCAAGAATGTAAAATTTACACTACAATTGTTATACAATATGCATCAGTGTTACNAGTAGTATCTTCCCTAGATTATTAACTTCCTTTCCTTGTTGAAAACTATGGAAAATCAACAAACACCTAAAGATGTGAAGATAGAAAATGAATATAGCTAAATAGTTATCAAAGGGCTTAATTTAATGAAAAAGGACATATACAACTAAGCTAAGTTAGAGGGCTTTACTAAAAAAAGGCAAGTAGGTTTTCATGATTAAGCTATTTAAATGAGTAACATAAATAACAAGATATCAAATCATGAAAGCCTGAAGAGTAACATAAATAACAAGATATAAAAGCACAAAATCCTACAAGAAAATCAGATGTGTTTTAAAAGTTAACGACATTGAAGAGACAATGAAGGACAATAAGATTTAGCGTTAGAGATGGAGGAGTCATGGACTCTTTAAGAAGCCAAAGACTATTATCTACCAAGAAGAAGCATTTTGTTTCAAAAGAACAAAGTGTAAAGAGAATCACACTGGAGTTGACAAGACTGACCAGCATGAAGGTAAAATCAATAATGTGGTACTGTTGACTTATAAATTTTTGCAAGGTGGTGATTTTCATGGACCAGTGATGAAAACCATCTTAGGTTAGCTAGGTTATGGCATAATATTTACATTAACTTTTGGTGATAATTCCGGTAAACTGATTATTATACATGTTTTTTATAATAGTTTAAAAATTATTAGGTCCAGCATTTATTGTGAATTATTATTATTATTATAACGATTATGATGTATGATCATGGGCCATGATTAATATGGATTATTGTGATCCCGTCATAAGTAGTAACGGTTCAAAGTGGTAAATAATGAAGTCTAATTATTTTCATGGTCCAACATATGCCACATACTGGTATGGTCTAACAATATTTTTCTGGAAATTTTGGTTTATTTATTTACAAGAAATGATTGATGACTTACATCAATTATTGGACCACACTATTCTTATCAGTCATCATATTGTTTAATAATTACCATGAGCAATCATGGTCCAGTAATTATCATAATTTATTATAACCCAATAGCTAACATTAATATTGATAATCCAGTCATCAACACATACAGTAACTATTAAGTGTGCTCTATAAGCAATTATTATGACCCCGAAAATGTATTGGACCAACGATTTTCATGGATCACATATAATCTTACTAGCAAAGTGATAATAACAGATACATGATACACATGGTTTAGCAATTACCACAAATTACAACAGACAAATAATGACCCTGATCCAAGTAACGACCATGAATTATCATGAGCCTGTAATTATCAGCATCTACTACACTAAGAGCAAGGATCAAGCAGCTGAGACTGGTCTACACAGTAAGCGTTGAAGCTCGTGTTGACATACATCACCGAGTGTTAAGTTTAAGAATAGGAGGAAGAATGCAACTACTGCATCACCGCATGTGTGTGTTATGGAGAAGAGTTATACAGATGGTAAGGGAGAAGATGTTAAGGCAGGCCTCCATCTCCATTCTTCAGGAGTACTTGCAGATATGTACAATATTTTAGGTGTTACTGAAAACTGAAACAGGCCCCCTAACATCTTCACATATGAATCAGGTTATGCTGACTTAACTTATAAAGCCAATAATGTTTATGTTTATCATTCTGCTGTTTTGTAAAGCTCTACAGGAATGCGCTCAACCAACTTGTTGTGGGTGATGGCGTGCTTAATATAGAATCTATTTCCTTAAGGTATACATGTTCAACAAAGGTCTACATCCTATGTTTCAAGTGCTCACAAATTGATGTATTTCTAACCTTGTGAGTTAGTTCCTACAAACTTAGATATTGCAACATAATTTATTCAAAGGGAGGAGTAAACCAAACAGTAATGAATGAGAAATATGTAACTTATTGTCTAATTTGAATTTGTTACAATCATGAATTATTTCTTAGAATAAAATGTATTTTTTATTAGTAAAGAATTCAATAGGCAGATGATTTTCATGCATTAAATAAAGAAGCATTGATTAATTTTGTGATCTATACATTACACATTTTATAAGGTTTTGTTGTAAAGAATGTGTACTAAATAGAATGTGCAATGATTTTATGACAAGAAAAAGATTAACTATACATGACACAGGCCTAGCTTACATGACTGGTGATCGTAAAACCAGATTAATGATTATTTATATTATTTATCATTATTCATGATCAGATTACAAAAGACTAAAACATTAACAAAGCACAGAAAAAACATTCACAGTACCAGTCTAAATGTGCAAAAGTTAGACAATTATTATCAGAAGGCTCATTGCAAGTCTAAAAAAAAAAAAGGGAAATCAGTAAACTTGGCCTGAGGTACTTTTAGATGTTATTTAGTATGAGTCTTGTAAAGTTATCAGCCTCATGATACATTATACATAATCCTAATATGCAAGAATTATCTGAATCAATCATTTTTTACCCTATGAAAAGTTTACAAGTAAGACTTAAGTAGCATATGCAGGCGATGAGTCACAATAACGTGGCTAAAGTATGTTGACCAGACCACACACTAGAAGGTGAAGGGACGATGATATTTTGGTCCGTCCTGGACCATTCTCAAGTCGATTGTGAGAATGGTCCTTGAGAATGGTCCAGGACGGACCGAAACGTCGTCGTCCCTTCACCTTCTAGTGTGTGGTCTGGTCAACACACTTAAGTAGCATATGTGGGACCATACAGCATGGGTAGTTGTGTTTTATATTAAGATAAATTTCTTTATTTTTACAAGTTTAAAATGCTTCAATGTGCATATACAGTACTATGAACTATGAAAGGCACAGATGAACAAAATAAATCAGATGCTAATGTGAGTGTATCTGATAACTTGAATAGACTCGAAGTCAATGTGGCTGCATGCCTCTTCAAGCAAGGTATTGTAAATGTTTAAGAGAAAATTGGTTTGTCGAATCGGCTAATGTACCGCTTGTTTGTCAGCCGACAATTAGTTGAACTTACTAGTAAAGATACATAGATATTAAAATTTATAATAACACACAGAAAGCAATCAAATTGTAAGTTCTGTCAGTAGATGTTGTTCTTAAGAGTTTTAAGTGGGATTTGTGGGAATTATTTATAATGAAGAAAATGTCATACTATGTGATCAATGTGCCAACATAACAGTGAATTAAAGATACATTCTTAAAAGGAGAATTTGAGAAACTAATAATTATTTAACAAACATCACTAGCAGAAGAAACCACTAAAAGTAGAAATATATGCTTACTGTATAACTTAAATAACTCAAAATACTGTAGTATATTTTGGCAGATTTAAATGTGTTAAATTAAAAAACAGCACAACCTTCTGGGAAACACAGTCCACCATATATTGGCAAGGACACCTCTGGACCGCTCAGATCCATGCCACCACCCTTCACGCCACTATTAGCAGCAACACCACTATCAGACGAGGGAGCACCTGATAGCAGTAACTGGATCATCCTCAGGAACAGCATCCAATTTGATATTTTTTGCATTTGTGCACTCTTGATAATGCCAAAACTGACTATAGTTTCTAATTTTGATAGGATTGCTTTATCAACCTGTGGTATAAACTGATTTACCATAATTATCAAGCCTTTTTACAGTAAGTACAATATTACAGTATTGTCAAAACTGTGGTTACTAATATGTACAACAGTTGAGGAAAGGTTAAAATTCTGTCTTAAACTGTGCCTGAGGATGTATGATGTTTAAGTGCTGAGCCATGCCAAGCATGAAGAACACAGTGCCCTGAGAAAATGGGAAGGGAAAGCAGAGCCACAAAAAAGTGGACATACACGACCTTGGGAATAAAGGAGGCCATCTGTGCAATAAACCTCTTTATTGGTGATACTTTCTGGACCACAGATCCTGGTTATATCTAGAAGTATCTTTGTGATATGCACAAGATAAGCATCTTTTTTTTTCCAAGATATGAAAAATAAGGAAATAACATTCTGAGGGAAAAAGGAAGATAATAAAAGAGCAAAGACATCTAATGAAAGAATTGATGCCTAAGACAAATGATGGTAATTAAGAGTAAGGACATAAAGAGGGGAAAATAATGGCAATGGGGAATCTAGTGAATAAAAAAGGAGCTATAAAGAAGGGTATGCTAGCACCATCTACTGGTAGAATTTTACGCTATCCAGCTTATAAAATAATCCTTGCAGTGCTCGAAACTTCCATCTCTGAGGTTTATGCAGCATCGTAGAGTTGAACAGGCGTGTACTAGTCTAGTGGGTGGTGGGAGGGAGGGGGTCCCTTTTACAGCCCGGTGGTGGTGTCGTTACAGTATACAGAGGCTGAGTGCACATAAGGCCACTTTCCACTTAAGGCAAAGATCCGGACAGAGCAGCAGATGCAGTAGTTATCCCCAGCCACAACTCTCAAAATATGGTAACTGATTTTTATTAATTTACTGATGGAATTAACTTTACATTCACCTTTTAAAGGATGTTTGGCTACTAGTATGTACAGTTATTTAGGGATTTGGCAGACTGGATTCAACTACCATAGCTGTGTACCCAAAAATTAAAAAAAAAATAAATAAATAAATTGAAAGTTTAAAATACTCTATTACAAGTCTATAAAAACCTATCCTGGTTTAAATACAATCAAACTGATTTACAGAGTCATAAGATTAAGTGTAAGACAAATTTTCTGAACCTTAAAAGAAATTCAAAAGGCGAATGCAAGTTGCCGTACATGCTGGGAGGATATACAGGTTTCCTCCCCTGGTGCTGTGAGCATATCAAACATCACCAAAGTGACCAGATCACCTCAGAACAACATCTAGGCTAGTGGGAGGGCCTACAATTGAAAATTTCCATGTTTGAATATACATGAAAATTGCAAATGGATTCGTAAATAAAATCCTACTCATGCAGCAGACCACTTGTGACTAGTGTGCGTGTTTGTCCTCCCAACATGTGTAAATGTATAGTTGCCATGTCTGGCATTAACAAGTGCAGGTGCAACATACAAAATGCTAAATACAACTCAAAAGTTATGGTACCTATATATATATATAAATAAACAACTGTAATGACTCCTTATGGGTTCGAACCAAGGCAGCCTAGGCTCAAACTCTTGAGGGATCAATGAGTTTACTGTTGAAGAAATATAGCTTGGGGACCATTCAAGCTTTATACATAAATAATATATATACAGTATATATATATTATTATATATATATATATACGACCGTTTTATGAGCCTGTTCAAGAGATCGGTGATCTCTTGGCTATGGCATGCGCTATTGGATGTTGTGTAAAAGCCTCCCGGCTTCCAACATTTTTGTACAGTCGTCCATGGTCAAGCGATTACCGTACTGGATATGCCACTGTGTTTGATGCACCAGGCTATCTAAGGATCGAATCCTTCATGAGGAAGAGTTCTTTGGTTATATATACATATACAGTATATATATATATATATATATATATATATATATATATATATATATATATATATATATATATATATATATATATATATATATATATAAAACACACGTACACAGTATATATAAAACAATGCTTGAATGGTCCTCAAGCTGTAAATCATTATAAACTCTATGATCGTGAAAGTAATTAAACCTGCAAGGCTATGGATCATCCCACTTGCCACCACAGTACCGATACCTATCCACCATCGTGCACTCAATGGAAGAGTGGTAATGGTACTGTGGGGACCAAAGGAATGATACCTGGCCTCACAAGTGTGAATCCTGTCGGAATCATAAAGTTTATATATATATATATATATATATATAGAAAGGATTATGGTAAGTGAATTAAGCTATTTTGTATGTTTACACTCATGTTGCAGTCATAACATGTCTGGCAATACAACTATATAAACATCTAGAAAGGAGGTGTTGATGCAGATCACATACAAAAGCCTGCAGTTTATGTTCTATAAGAAGCAGTACTGTACCTTTCTTCCTTGCCCTTTCTTTGGCCTTTTTGCCTGGTAAGGAAACAAAGTGTTTAGATTCTGAACATGCAAAATTCTTATAAAGTTTACTCTGAATCTTCTTGATATCATGAAATCCTATAGACTACCGATATTAGGTGATGGATATACTGTACTGTATTAGCATCCTGTACCATCATACACTATAATTTTTTCCTGTTTGTGAATAGATTTAAGACAAAATATTTTGTCGACATGCACTAAATATCAAGGATAACCATGGCAGTAACACATTGTGTAATAAACATAATTAAGTTAAAGAAAATGCTTTTGCATGCTGTCTGTCCCATACAGAGCAATGCTTCACCACGAATTGTTAAAGAGAGAGTACATGTGATGTCTCTTAGCCGCTGCTGTGTTCCCAATGGATGGATTGCCAGAGGAAACAATCACATAAGGCTCAACACAAGTTATAGAACACATTTACATGATATAAAAACTTTCAAATTGGATGTAAACAATACTTAAAATTATGAAAAGCACTCATTTTGGGGGACACACAATAACATTGCTAATACATTGCAGGAGAACTATCACACAGCATCTATAGTCTTATTTCATACAAATACAGTAAACTGTTAAACTTTGAAATATACAGGAAACTAAAATCAATTACAGATTACAGTACTTCCATGATATTCTGCCATGCCAAATGACAGACACTCAGATATTTAAATATAGTATACCTTTACTTATTTTTAAAATGCTAAAATAAACATACAGTATTTTCAAATCACATACTGTAATGAAATTTTTAATTTAACCTTTTAACACACACACACCATTACTTACTGTTTCAATATGGCATTATGCAGCATGTTGGATTTTACAAGTTAAATGTGCCCAACCCTTTTCCTTGATATGTGAGGAGAATTTTCATTCTTGTTATAGGAAATAGCATTAACCCTCCAACAGCAGCTATGGAGAAATGGTCAAACCCACCTATTCGCAAAAATTAAAAAAAATCCAAGAAATAATTTTTCATTATAAAATTATTAATGTGTATGCAGAGTGTAAGAAAAACACAAAAACAAGTGAATATTTATCATTTCACTGGGTGAAGGCACTCTGCGAGGCTGCGTCTGGCACTTGTCAACGCCTGGTGTTCGACTTTGCTGACACTTCCTGTTTTAACCTCCGATGTTTCGCCGATTGTTTTATCACTTGTTTTTCTTTATTTACATCCACAGAGAGCTATTATATCCATATTTGCATCACACGTGTAAAACCCCGACAATAATTGTTTAAATCATCATATAACGATGACAGCATTTTCCTAGTAACATTCTCAACGATAACTGCATTTGCACCATGAAATGGTAGTAGGATTTTTTCATGGGTCAAGGGTCAAGGTTTCATGGGTCTTCAATACATCCACATAGATTTATTATATCCATATTTGCATCATACATGTAAAACACAGTCAATAATTTGTTAAATCTTCATATTATGATAACTGCATTGCCCTGTGAATCAACAATTGACGATAACCGCTGTCTAAGGGTTATTTTGGATAAAATAAAAGACATTTAAACAAGAAGTCCTGGTTATATCCTCAGGAAATTTTTGGAAACCCTAAGTCTATGGCCATCTTATCTTTTCAGTTCATATTTCTACCCTATACAAATCTGACATGCAGTGGATGATGTGTGTGTGTTGCTCTGTCAGTTTGTTGAAAATCCACTGGATATCCAGAAAAGCCAGTATCTGAGTGTGACAACCAATGCTTCTGGTTTCACGTTCTCATTCTAGGCGAGAAAGAGCACTCTGACATGCGATGACATGTACGTATTATAGCAGCTGGAATGAAGTTTGGTTCCCACAGCTGCAGTATCTGTTGTTGGTAATTGCCTAACAGTAGTTCCAGGATGAGAGCTATGCTAATATTGTTCCATTTTCCAAGCACTCTTTGCCATATCTCTCACACTCTTTGCTTTGAAACTACTTGTACTGATGGTTTTAGCATCCGCTGCCTTCTCACTAAACGTGTTCCAACTGTCAACCACTGTGTTTGCAAAAGAGAATTTTCTTATTTTTTTCAGCACCTGTTTCCTTAGCTTGAACTTTTGACCTCTAGTTTTTGAAGTTATTGGTTAAAAATAAAAATTTTAGTTTTTTAATTCTCACTGCAATAAAAATGTACTAAATTGAAGAAGGCCTATTACCCAATGAGAAACATCTACAGATGAATAACTACTTTCCTTTCCTTCAAGTCAAAGGTGGTTCATTTAATTATTCCTTGGTGTTATTTACCTGTGTTTACCTGGGACGAGGACAGGAAGCAGGCGGCCTGTCAAAGGTCCCCCCATTTGCCTTGATGATCTTTTCCAGCTGTACTTTAAAATCCAACAGTTTTTTGGCATTAACGGCTTTGGCAGGTAGGCGGTTCTATGGGTTAATAACCCTGTGGGTGAAAAGCATCTCCTGTTCTCAGTCCTACATTGTGGCTTGTTGACTTGAAACCATTGCTCCTTGTTTGTATTACACCTGATCCTTTGAAGAAATTTTCCAGATCAACATCCTTCAATTTGTTCAGTATTTTAAATGTTTTAATAAGATCCACCCTGTCATGCCTTGTTTGTTGTGTTGTTAGCCCTGTGGCCCTCAATGTTCCTGATACATGAGTTGACTTAGCTCTGGAATGATTTTTGTTGCCTGATGTTGCACTTACTCCACAGCAGCTATATCCTTCTGAAGATGAGGTCTCCATGCTTGGATACAGTAATCCAAATGGGGGCACACCAGAGATTTATACAACTGAATCACTACCTTTTTTCCCTTGAAATCGAAGATACACTTGATTATTCCAAGTGTTTGGTTAGCTTTTTTAACTGCTGTTCCTACCTGCTGTGCAACTTTCATTGAGGGGTGGATTTTGACTCCAAGGTCCTTTTCCTCATCAATCTGCTGTAATGTAATGTTATTGATAGTTGTGGCATGGGTTGTTGTGCCCCACATGCCGGGTCTTGCATTTGTCAATATTAAAAAGCATTTGCCAGTCATCTGACCATTTGTGGAGTTCCTGCAAATCTCTTTGTAAGGCTACATCATTATCATTTCCCACTGTGCCATAAGTTTTCCCAGTTTTTAAAGCATATCCTACTTGCTCGGCTTTTGTCATGGGCATATTTGTTGTGTGCATCTTGATAATTACCCAAGTCTAATTACCTAAGTGTTGTTGCAGGATGAGAGAGACGCTCATGGTGTCCCATCTTCCCAGCACTCTTTGTCGTATAACTCTGAAACTACTGACGGTTTTGGCCTCCACCTCCTTCTCACTTAACTTGTTCCAATTGTCTACCACTCTGTTTGCAAAAGGAAATTTTCTAATATTTGTTTGGCAGCTTGGTTTAGTTAACTTAAATCTACGACCTCTTGTTCATGAAATTTCAGGTCTCAAGAATACTTCTTAATCAATTTGTTGATTCTCGACAAAATTGGGCAGGACGGCAGAGCGACAGTCTTGCTTCATGCAGGTCGGCGTTCAATCCCTGACTGTCCAAGTGGTTGGTCACCATTCCTTCCCCCCATCCCATCCTAAATCCTTAACCTGACCCCCTTCCAAGTGCTATATTGTCCTAATGGCTTGGTATTTTCTCCTGATCATCCCCTTCCTCCCTTCTCGTTAATATTTTGAATGTAGTGATCATATCACCTCTTTTTCTTCTATCTTCAAGTTTTGGCATATTTAATGACTAACCTCCTCCCCATGTCCTTCAGTTCTGGGGGCTATTTTAGTTGCATGTCTTTGCACCTTTTCCAGTTTGTTGATGTGCTTCTTAAGATATGGACACCATACAACCACTGCATATTCCAACTTTGGTCTCACAAATGTTGTGAACAATTTCTTTAGTATTTTAAACATTTATGTACAGTACAGTATTTAAAAGCAATTCTGAAATTGAAAAGTGTAGCATAGGCTCCTTGCACGATGTTCTTTATGTGGTTATCAGGTGATAGTTTTCTATCTAGAACAACCCCTAGATCTCTTTCTTGATAAGAATTTGTTAAAGATTTTCACATAATTTGTAGGTTGTGTGTGGTCAATTTTCTTCTATCCCACATTCAATAACAAGGCATATTGTATTCACATTAAATTCCATTTGCCAAGTAGTGCTCCACACACTCATTGTGTACCGGTCTTCTTGCAGGGCATGACAATCATCTAAGTTGAAGGGCATCACAATCAATCATCACGGGGACTAAGTAACAGTTCCCGTGGTGCCGTGGTAAAGCACTCGCCCGGAGCTTAGCCCGCGCTTAGCAAGTGCTTTGGCCTGGGTTTGTACCCTGGCGGGGGAGGATTGACTGGCAGCCAATCCTTAACTGTAGCCTCTGTTCACTCAGCAGTGGATGGGTAGCTTGGTTGTTAAACAATTTGGCAGGTCGTATTCCAGGGAGAAAATTAGGATTAATGACCTGCCCGAAACGCTAGGCTTGCTATATAGTGGCTTTACAAGAATTTAAATGTTGTTCTTTAGAATTCTTATTTTGTCTGGTTCTCTGAAAATTTAATTTTGCACACACACACACTCTTTAGAACGGTTTATTTAGTATTTCACACATTTCCTTTTCATTCTCTGTGAATCTATTTCCCATTTTCAACCTCTGAATTTTAACCCTTACCTGACATTTTACTGAATTTATAGAATAGGCTTGGTTCTTTTTTATATTTGTCTGCAGTGGGAGGTGCTGAAATGGTTACGAAGTAATATAATGAGTACAGTACACTACTGTACATATATTGTAAGGCTTTATTCCATTGGTTAGTCCATAATACTGTGTTGGACTAGTTACATTAAGTACATCAGTACTAAAGGTATGCAACATCACCAGTGTAATTAATTCAATCAATTTTTATTGTAGTCATTATGTTGAACTCAAATTCTGCTACAATTAATGTATATTCTAATTACTCTAATTTTTATCTGTTAGGTTAAGGATCTGCCAGAAAAGCTACGCAAGGTTGTGGATTTGCAAGAATGTAAGAACACCACTCTCACAACCCAATGTACATTCAAGGATATAAATAAATAAATAATAAATAAATAAATAAATAAATAAATAAATAAATAAATAAATAAATAAATAAATAAATAAATGTGATATACCCTGCACTACCTACAGCAGGCAATCTTAGGAAAATTTGCATAGATTTTACAGGTATGACATTTTCATGAAATATTGGTACATTTCTTGAACAACGGTGATCAAGCACAAAGAAATCATATTAATGTGATGTACGAATGATAAAATAAGTAGAAGCCATGAGGAAGATTCAAATCTGCACACTGGGTACTCCCAAGCACACACACCTTTGACCACTTCATCTCGACATGGTCCAAGGAACCTGTGATTCATCTGAATCCTCTAGGGGTCATGAGACTTCCTCTTGCTCTTCCTCTTCCCTCATGCACTCTGGCTGTGGTCTAGGAGTTCCAGCCTCAGGACCGCTAGAGGATTCAGCTAACTCCCAGGCTGCATTGCTTTTTGGCCATGTTGTGATGAAGTATCCTAAGTACCCAGTGTGTGGGTTCGAATCAACATGGCTCCTACTGATTTTCTCATTAGTGATAAAGCAATCTTTTAATTTTTTCATGTTAGGGCAAATCAACATCCAGAGGTGCTGCAAACTTTCCAAAATATACTTGTTGTATTTCCTAAGCCAAGTTTTAGTAGCACATACAGGCGTATGACAATTTATTACAATATAAGAGATATAGAATAGCTATATTGTAGATTTCACCATTTCAGGTAAATAAAGTATTGTTTAAGTAATGTATTTCGTGAATTATTGTCCTCATGCTGCTCATATTCAATACAAGGTTATGATTAACTTCTTTGAGCATAGCCTATAAGCTTGGGCTAATACATCAGTTTTAGCACGAAATAGGCCGTTCTCAGGTTAAAGTGATACTAATGACTGGCCACCCATCTTGGTTAAACACCTGATATTTATCTAGATATCTGTGATGGTCTGAAAGGATATTATGGTTCCAATAATAGTCTAATTGTAAACTGGAAAGTGAATCTTTGTCTTAAACAGAGAATATTCTCAAGTTATAAGTTTATTGCATTATGAACCATTGGTTTAAAATATATAACAAAAATGCTTAGCTAATTTTCTTTGAAAGGTCTGAGGAATTTGGTTTTCTGTAAGCAAGTACAGTAATTATGAAAAGAAGGCACCAAACTGGGGAGACTATGTAGCTGGTTTTATGTAAATGAAATTCTAGGGGATACTCAAATAGTATTAAAATTGTATATTTTAACATTTATATAGGGGGGGGGGGAGGAGGAAGAAGAAGGATGAGGAGTTGAAATTCTTGAAAAGGATTTGGATGAGAAACGAGGAGGCTTGAAATTTCGGTGGCGATTTAGGAGCTTTGACTGCACATAGTGTGCCCTGTTTCCTTGGGGTAAAAATGCAAAACCTATAATAATAAAAAGTAATAATAATAATAATAATAATAGTAATAATTTATTCACAAGAAGGTACATTGAGTTTGTTAGATTACATAAGATTGGCATTTTTACATTCTTGCAAAGCCACTAAGCGTTTCAGGCAGGTCCTTAATCTAACATCTGGTAAGATGAAAACGTACATTGTAGCAAAATTTTATATCAACATATAAATAATTGTAATCCTGTTTACTCGAGTTTATTTGAGACCCACTAACACTAGTGGCCTCGACGTGGACAGGAAGCCGGAGGCTTGTCGAAGGTCTCCCCACCTCCTTAAGCCTTGATGATTTTCCAGCTGTACTGTACTTTAAAGGCTAACAGTTTGGCATTTACGGCTTCGGCGGGTAGGCGGCTCCATGGGTTAATAACCCTGTGGGTGAACAAGTATCTCCTGTTCTCAGTCCTATATTGTGGCTTGTTGGCCTTGAAACAGTTGTTCAATGTTACCTAATCGTTGCCTGTACCCAGATGGCTTCCGCCCAACGGGCAGAGGCACAATCAAGCAAATCCTTAGCATCCCCCTAGCTACAGTTTTCCAAGGAGCAACTGAGCCCCCATCCCACGCAGATAACCAACGGGAAGACTACAGACACCCAATGATCCCAGACAATAAGACATTAGGCGTCCTGTAACTGTGTAACTGAACAAGGGTCCCGGTAGTACAGTCGGGTTCCAGAATTCCGGGTTCGAATCCCGGGCGGTTGGCTGTGTTTCCTATCACCTAAAGCCTCTGTTCACCTAGCAGTAAATAGGTACTCAAAATTGAGTCAGCTTGTTGAGGGGGTTACATCAGTAATTCGACCTGGAGGAGGGTAGGGACCTCGATATATTAGCCAGGCAGAGCAGGTCAAGAGACTCCCCTCGTCGTCAAAGTTGGACTAGTACTGATCTTAAGATGAGATTGATTGATAAAGATTAAGCCACCCAAGAAGTGGCACGGCTAAGATGAGATTACCCACAGTTAAGAACCCGCCACACTTCGCCCTCCTTAGCTACCCGCAAAATATGGAAACTAGAATGTTATTGTTAATTTTCTCGAACTTTCCACATTTTTGTTTCTTTAACTTTGTAAGAACAAATATTTAGTTGAAGTTTCAAACAAAAATTTAAGTGGTTTAGGGAGGGGGTGAGGGAATACCTTCGCCACTCACTACAGAAACTCAGAAACTCACTCTGGTACAGAAACTAGAACTTTTTAACTTAATTTTTCAAATTCAAATGTCAAATTTCCCTGAATTGTTCACGTGATTCAATAACTATATAATTACCACCCTTAATTGCGCTCAACGTTTAGACACAATTGTAACCAGAATTCTCACTCAGAATTCTCTCACTCACTGAGAAACTCGCTCAGAAACCTGAAACGAAACGCTATGCGTACTAGTGGCTTTAGGTATTGCATGTACTACCTCTATCTTTAAATCCAACATTATGTATGTAACTCAATGTATGGACCTTTACCTGAATAAAAAATCTAAATCTAAATCTAAACCAGAAACTAGACATAAATCACTTACGAGGGCGCTCAACATAACACTAGGCTTTTCCAAGCTGTATGAACATTCCTGTGGCTTATTTTACTTGTTATTATAATGAAGTTAATAACTTACATATTGTCTTACCTGTTGTGCTAAATACTGTTAATGAGGATAGTTCTAACCAGCCTAATTACTTTAACAAAAACTAAATGGGTAATTATAGGTAATTAGTAATGTTAAATATTTTGGATCACGTGCATAGGCTATATGCATCCTTCGTTATTATTGTTCAGTGCCCCATTTATAAGTTTGACCTGAATTGTCTAAACTTGTATACAGTACTTTATTTACCTACTACTATGTTCGGGTGCATGTACTGCTCCGTACATGCACAATCGACTTGAGAATGGTCCAGGACGGACCGAAACGTCGTCGTCTCTTCACCTTCTAGTGTGTGGTCTGGTCAACATACTTTAGCCACGTTATTGTGACTCCTCGCCTGCATACTGCTCCGTAGATTACGTATACAAGAATAGATGTTAAGGTCACTTATTTTAAACTCAAGTTGCAGTGGCAACTTCCTAGCAACCGCCAAGCTGCAATAAATTCCAGCAGCTTCGGATTCAGTTGCAGATTACTATCAACTGCAGTTGCAAATTTCCATGCCACTTGCAGTTGCAATTATTTTATTTAAATTAATAAGATTTATATCGCCTTGGTCACCGTCTCGCACAAAAATTAAAGTTATCCATAAGTTACGGTTATACAATTAATTTAGTACAGTTAATTAATTTATAATGCCATTTATTGTAAACCTTATAATTTACTTTTCTCTACTTACAATTATATTGGTACTTATTGTAACCCTTATAGTTTCCTTATTAACTACTTACAATTATATTACTAAAATTTACTTATAAAATAAAAATTTAACCTAGCACGAGGATCAATCGCCTCCCCCCAAAATATAGATCAAGTAATACAATTCAATAGACTCCTATACAGTATAGACGTTACTACTATTCGGCTTAGATTCAATCAAGAGCTTGGTAGTATAGTTGGATTCATTCTCGATTCACAATCTGGAATCCGCAGGTGGGACAGAAACGGTAGCAGGGCACGTGTTCTATCACCTAATGCTCTGTTCGTCTAGCAATAAACAAAAAAAGGTACCTGGGAGTTAGTCAACTGTTGTAGAAGGGAAGGGAGGGTCAGGAGTTTGACCTTGGCCAGGGTGGGACGGACCTCCATGCTAGCCCGAATGTATGTACATACACAGCCTGCCTGTCCCTCTGACAGAACGCATTATTATATCTGGATCTACATCAGCAATATACCCGCTGATACTAGACCTGACCAAATGTAAATTGTCAGCAAAATTATTCGCACACCCTGCGTCACTATACATGTGATGGAGTACGAAAACATAAATTAATTTAGGGACATTTTTCTGTACCAAAAACTCGAGAAATATGTAAAAAAAATTCATTCAGAATTATGTATTACCTGAACTTTTACCCTAATATTCCAAGTTTGCTAACTTGGGATAGTTGGATGATTGTAACCTTTCCACCTTGGTCCACTGGATGAGAAAGGGGGGGGGGGAGGTGCATAATAAGCAAATAAATTTATTAAACTAGCTCACCACATACGTAAGCTGATTAGCTTAGGGGACTACTTGTGGTCGCTCTTGAACTCATTGTCGATACATATATTAGACTGTATAACTATGGTATCCAGACTGTAACTTGCTTAGCTAAAGGATTTCGGGGTTCTGTTTTGAGCCCAATATGAGCTTCTTAACCTTCTTTCACATCCACCCATAGGATGGGTGTGAGGTACATAATACATGAACTTAACTATTAATAACCATATTCATAAAAGCAGAGAAAAGTACTTAATGTGTATCATTCACTTTCACATATCATTGATATTTATCATTCACTCTCACATATCATTGATATTTATCATTCACTCTCACATATCATTGATATGTATCATTCACTCTCACATATCAATGATCCACTCAGTAATGAAAATACTCCCACAACCAACAAAAAGACATCCTAACAAATATAAGCTTCATTTACCAGTAAATGTTAACATGCAAAATAACAGGCTTCAGGAGAAACGAGGCGTTAATTTCACCCAATCAAGCTTAAGTACGAATACATACCCCATGGTAACTCAAAGCGGCATTCAAGCAGCAAAGAGTCTCCTGTTGGATTCGCAGTGCCCTTCACCTCTCCATTCTCCATCACTCTCTCTGCATCCAGGTCGTACCACCGGCCCTCGCCCTCCTGCAGGACACCACAACCATTTAGTGACCTGCGTCACCAGGACAGACATATATTCGTCAACCACTGGGTCGTATCCATGTTACACGAATTATGTATTCGTGGAGCACAGGTAGTGCCAGTTATTCACGAATGATGTAAGTGCCTCTACCCCCATGAATATTGCATAGTAGGACTGGTAATTACAGTTTCCCGAGCAAACAGTGCACAGCCCAGACCTTAACACCACCTATCTTACCTGCCTTCCTGTCTTGCTATTCCTGTAGCCTGCAGACGAAATGCTTCACTGGATAATTCAGTTAATCATTGCAAGAATGTAAAATTTACACTACAATTGTTATACAATATGCATCAGTGTTACTGTCTTGTGTTAAAAAAGAATAAGCAAAAGGTCTTCATATGTTTGCTGGAATTAACTATATTACATATTTATATTCCTCAAAATGATAATACTTCAGCGGTTGAACCATCACCTTTCCTTCGTTGAAAGCCCAGATCCTCTTTTGATTGCTAATTAAACCAATCACGTGAAACCTTATTATTAGCACAATTTTTTTTAAATAAAAACCAGTGTCATCCATGAGACTTCAAACATCTTGCTTTACATATAGTGTTAATGATATTGGCCTTTCCGTTTAGGCTGCAACTCATCAGTAGGTACAAGATCGATTCACTAGTAATTATAAGTTTCAATTACACCACAAAAATAACTTTAACTTATCATCCCGGTCGAAGGTCTGGTGGTACGTGAGTTTGCTGAGAACGAATACAACACTTTAACTCATTTCAACTGATAAAACATGAGGCAGGTCTATGATATGCTGACTGCATTATAAACTGATTCTCGCACATACAATTTGCGACAAGCCTCATGAGCCTGAACGTTGTTTTAAATTCAGCTACTGGGAACAAAAGTTCCAAGTAGCACTGCTTCACCAGGTTTACAAAGGTGAGCCCCTAGCAAGCCTGAACGTTATGGGATACTGATCAGTAGCCTGCCTCATCAACAAAGGCCAAATGCTCATTAATCCAGCTAGTGAAACACCACCAACGTGTTATTTGTATACAAAGAAAATAATTTTTTTTTAGTTAATTTACTATGCACCCCATACCCATGCTGAGGGCGGTAGTTAACACAGAATACTCTTAACAACTCATATTATTATTATTATTATTATTATTATTATTATTATTATTATTATATATTACCAATGCAAATTGCAGGTAAAAATGTTCAAAACATAATTGATCTCCAAACAATGCAACCATAAGAAAATGTCTAGTGTCGTATTTATTTTCGATTTGTAGCATCACTTAATATATTACTCATATTTTATAATATCATAATCCTCCATATTATTTTAGTCTTACCAAATGCTTTTGTAATATTGTACTGTCTCTGCTTTCAAATCTAATGCTGAAATATTGTCATTCAAACTGCATTATCAATAATATCATTATCATTCTCTCAAATAAGTTCAGTTCAATATATATATATATATATATATATATATATATATATATATATATATATATATATATATATATAATATATATATATATATATATATATATATATATATATCAAACTTAAAATTTATTCACATGCCATTAAAATGTTGAAATTAAATTAATAAAGACCATGACAAAATATTTTGGTTTATGTAAATTATATTACCTCGTACACAAATATTTTATGCGAATTATTAATAAAATTGAGCAATCAAAACCAGAAATAAGAAAAAAAAGTTTCATATAATGAAACATCAAATAAGTTAGTCGGATATGTTTATGTGGGAGGAAGACAGGTTTTTACTGTGAGTATTCATAGTATGTGTGTGTGTGTGTAACCGTGTACTGTGTACCGTTTCCAGTGTAGTGTCTATATACATCACTTACAAAGATGTATCGTAAAGTCTTGTAGTTTGAGTATTGTATTGTGCCAGTAGACGTTAATTGTGGAATGTATGATGTATTGTGTTGTGCCTATTGGGCGTGTTGCAGAGTCTGTAGTGTATTGCAATGAGTTTATAATCTGCGGGAGATGTTCTGTAGAGTCTACAGTGTATTATGTTGCTTCGATAGTGTATTGTGTTGCATATGTTGCGTGTTCTGTTGTGCCTGAACTTCCTGCCAAGCTCTCTGACTCTCTCTCTCTCTCTCTCTCTCTCTCTCTCTCTCTCTCTCTCTCTCTCTCTCTCTCTCTCTCTCTCTCTCTCCCTCTCTCTGTGCCTCACCTCGTTGGAGTACTGGATGTTGGTGGTAAGAGGGTAACCAGAGGTACCCCAGAGCCTTGTCCCATATAAGGCCTTGTCCCACACCTTCCCCACCAGCAAGCCCGTGTCCAGTCGGTTGGTCTCGCTGAAGAGGAAACAGTACAGTTAACTCAGGTAAATCATAATCCTCAGTTCTATTACTACTGCCATTTGAGTCTTAGTTTGATATCGTCCCCACCTACTTTAAAGTGCATCATTAATACATTCTTCTTCCATCTCAAAAATACAAAAGTATCAAAATTACGTTAATATGCACACACCACATTATATATATATATATATAGATATATAGATTATCTATATATATATATATATATATATATATCTATATATATTTATATATATATATAATCTATATATATATTATATATATATATATAGTGTAACTGAAAATAATAGGGGTGGTAGGAGAAGAAAGAATTAAGTATTCGGTGGAATCCACAAGATCTTCTCTGAATGCTCTTTTTTCTTCTTCGAGGATGTGGGTCCCTGCAATTGCACCAGAGGTGGTACCCCCTAATTATATATATATATATATATATATATATATATATATATATATATATATATATATATATATATGCAAACAAGCCTGAATGGTCCCCAGACTAGATTCTGGGTGTGAGTTTTCAGTTATACATATATATATATATATAATATATATATATATATATATATATATATATATATATATATATATATATATATATATGCGAACAAGCCTGAATGGTCCCCAGGACTACATGCGAAGAAATATATATATTTCTGAAATATAATATATATATATATATATATTATATATCTGAAAACTCACACCCCTTCAGTTGTATCTAGTCCTGGGGACCATTCAGCTTGTTTGCATATATATATATATGATATATCTAAATATATATATATATATATATATATATATATATATATATTATTATAAGTTCAAGTACGTTTATTGAGACAATAAAATACATCTCAACGAGATAAGAGTAACTTAAGCTCTTTCTACCCCCACCTNTTGTAACAAAAGAAAAGGTTGACTTGTTCACAATATATTCAGCACACACCCAGACTCTGAAGAATGCCAGTCTATCAACCTAATTATCTTTGTTTTATGCTAAAAGATCACAACATATTTTCTTATCAGTTTCCTGCTAGTAAATGTATGGATGCACACTGTAACTATATTTTTAGCCTATACGGTGGAAAAATATTCTGTATTTTACATGGTACCATCAACAATAATCTTCTTCTTAACCACTGCACTGTGCAGAGCACCTTAAGGTGCCCGATCGAGGGTGTGCAGAGCACCATATGGCAATTTTAGGTATAGGGAGCGATTCAGAACTTTCGCAGGTACACGGGGCTCACATTCTGTGCCTCAGGACTCTTGCAAACAGACGACATCTTGAAAAAAATCATCAGCATCCATGCTGGCTGCAAAAGCCTTAGTACTGAGAGAGTGATTAAGGCTGGTGTATGCAGGAGCAGCGCACAGAATCGCTGTGCAGCTAGGAGCCACAGCACCAATTAGTAATGATGAATAAAATAGGTAATTGAAATTATTTTGCGTTGATAGTGTAATAGATGATCCCGACTGTGATAAAGACTATGTACAACATTCAGATATCAGTGAATACAATGCTAGTTATGATATTCACGGCATGAAGTACACACACAGCACCCACCCATTGTTTTCTGCATCTACGCTTCATGAAACGACCTTATGTTCCTTCACTAATGTTCATTTTCTTATGGAAATAGATTCATATTAATGATTTTGTGACAGCAATGTGATAATAACAGCAGTTTTTCAACAATTCCTGGGTTTTGTGCCTCAAACAACATGTGTCCAGTTGTTGTCTCATTACTTGATTAAATATGCATGAGATATCAATAATGGTGCATGTATGTGTGACAAGTTACTCCTTGCAACCATAAAACAGAACAAATTATTATTTTTTGACATTCACAAGAATACAGCACATCATGCATCTTCATGCAATCTAATCCATGAAAAATGTTATCAAACTAATATTAATGAAAAAGGATTAATTATAACAACATGACAGTGAAGGTTATACTCACATGTATAAAATTTAAATACTTTACATTAGAAAGCACATATTCAAGTGTTCACTTAATGGACTTCATTATAAACATTCTATATTCTATTATAACTCAACAGAGATGAAGACTTTTGGATTCTAAAGTTGCATACAGAAGGAAGACGACATATGTGTTACACACATCTAGATGGGAAAATACCAGTAGAATATACAGTGTATGTATATGTATATATATATATATATATATATATATATATATATATATATATATATATATATATATATATATATATATATATATATATATATATATATATATTTATGTTTATATATATATATATATATATATACTGTATATATATATATATATATATATATATATATATATATATATATATATATATATATATATATATATATGTCGTACCTAGTAGCCAGAACACGCTTCTCGGCCTACTATGCAAGGCCCGATTTGCCTAATAAGCCAAGTTTTCCTGAATTAATATATTTTGTCAAATTTTTTCTTATGAAATGATAAAGCTACCCATTTCATTACGTATGAGGTCAATTTTTTTTATTGGAGTTAAAATTAACGAAGATATATGACCGAACCTAACCAACCCTACCTAACCTAACCTATCTTTATATGTTAGGTTAGGTTAGGTAGCCGAAAAAGTTAGGTTAGGTTAGGTTAGGTAGGTTAGGTAGTCGAGAAACAATTAATTCATGAAAACTTGGCTTATTAGGCAAATCGGGCCTTGCATAGTAGGCTGAGAAGTGCGTTCTGGCTACTAGGTACGACATATATATATATATATATATATATATATATATATATATATATATATATATATATATATATATATATATATATATATATATATATATATATAGTGTAAGAAATAATAAGAACTAGAATTAACGATGACTATAAAAATGTGAACAGAATAAGGAGAATGACATATGAAAGGAGTATGATCATGTAAAAATGAATCAATGTTGAATGTAATGAAATGCCTCCTTCTGGTGACTCCGTGGTGCCAGCTACATTAACAGCGCCACCCAATTTGATCCATACCAAGCCCTTGCAAGTAATAATAATAATAATAATAATAATAATAATAATAATAATAATAATAATAATAATAATACTGTCATAATAATAATAATTTATTTAAAAAATATACATACGAATATTATAATATACAGGGGGGGGGTTTAATTTTTTTTACAGAGTACCCTGTATATACATTTAATAAGGCCACTAATACGCATGGCATTTCGGCCATAACTTAAAATATTACAGTGAGGTTGTTTAAAGGACTGATGAGGTAGGCACTTAATACTAAACATGTAGTATGCTAACATATATATTGCCCAAATGAACTTAGCAAATGATATATAGAAGTGTATAGCTTTTAAGGAAGGCATAACTTGTAAGCCTACTGGGAACCAGAACCTGGCCCTCTTTAAAGAGGCACAAGGAGCATAGATCACCCCAACCAAGAAGTGGCCACTAGAAAGGTGAGTGAAGGTAAACAAAGCATAGAAAATGAGACAGTGCAGCCCTAAGATTCATGAACCACACAGTTGTAAAGCAGTACTCTCCTTAACCCCTGCACTCCACACCTGTTTTTGGCAAAAACTTCATAGTGCTATTGTTAAGGACATATTTTTGTTAGTTTTTATATATGTTCAGGTAAAGTTAATGTCAAAATGTTTCAAAGCTCAACTATTGTCATTTCAAAACACAAAGTGATGAAAACATTACAAAACATTAAAATATAGCCTAATTAAAAAAAAAAACGAACAACTCTCAAAACGACATTTGTTGGCCGGCACAGTTGAGGGGTTAGTGTCACCTGTGCACCACCATTAGACTGAACACCCGCCTCAATCCACAAGCCTTAACACCTCAGTCATATAACCAAGAAGATAGAAAACTGAAGATTTTTGAATAGGGAAGGGAAGGATCCCAAGAATTCACTGGTAAGAGGCATTTCATTACATTCAACACTAGTTTTTTTGGGGAGGACTCCTATGGTGACTCCTATTGGTGGCTCTTTGTCACCATACCTTGAGGATACCTTGAGGTGCTTCCGGGGCTTATCGTCCCCGCGGCCCGGTCATCGACCAGGCCTCCTGGTTGCTGGACTGATCAACCAGGCTGTTGGACGCGGCTGCTCGCAGCCTGACGTATGAGTCACAGCCTGGTTGATCAGGTATCCTTTGGAGGTGCTTATCCAGTTCCCTCTTGAACACTGTGAGGGGTTTGCCAGTTATGCCCCTTATGTGTAGTGGAAGCGTGTTGAACAGTCTCGGGCCTCTGATGTTGATAGAGTTCTCTCTCAGAGTACCAGTTGCACCTCTGCTTTTCAACGGGGGTATTCTGCACATCCTGCCATGTCTTCTGGTCTCATGTGATGTTATTTCTGTGTGCAGGTTTGGGACCAGCCCCTCTAATATTTTCCACGTGTAAATTATTATGTATCTCTCCCGCCTGCGCTCAAGGGAATACAGATTTAGGCTCTTTAGTCGGTCCCAATAGTTTAGATGTTTTACCGAGTGGATTCTAGCAGTAAAGGATCTCTGCACGCTCTCCAGGTCAGCAATTTCACCAGCAGTGAAAGGGGCTGTCATTGTGCAGCAGTACTCCACTCTAGAGAGCACAAGCGTTTTGAAAAGTGTCATCATCGGTATAGCATCTCTAGTGTGAAAAGTTCTTGTTATCCAACCTGTCATTTTTCTTGCAGTTGTGACGGCTACTTTACTGTGTTCTTTAAAGGTAAGGTCTTCCGACATGAGTACCCCCAGATCCTTTACATTGCCTTTTCGTTCTATGTTATGATTTGCCTGAGTTTTGTTCGTGGTTTCCATTTTTATATTTTCATTTTTTCCATAGCGCATGAGCTGGAACTTGTCTTCGTTAAACACCATATTATTTTCTGTAGCCCATAGAAAGACCTGATCTACATCTGACTGGAGGTTCGCCGTGTCCTCTATGTTGCCTACTCTCATGAAGATCCTAGTGTCATCTGCAAAGGATGATACAGTGCTATAGGTTGTGTTCTTGTCTATGTCCGATATGAGGATGAGAAAAAGTACTGGAGCAAGCACAGTACCCTGGGGGACTGAGCTCTTAACGGTTGACGGGTTGGATTTTATTTTGTTGACTATTACACATTGGGTTCTGTTGGTCAGGAAATTGTAGATCCATCTGCCTACTTTTCCGGTAATTCCTTTTGAGCGCATTTTATGGGCAATAACACCATGGTCACATTTATCAAAAGCTTTTGCGAAATCTGTGTAAATTACATCAGCGTTTTGTTTGTCTTCCATAGCATCTAATGCCATATCATAGTGGTCCAGCAACTGCGACAGGCAAGAGCGCCCTGTTCTGAAACCATGTTGTCCGGGGTTATGGAGATGCTGTGATTCCATGTATTTTGTGATCTTACTTCTTAGCACTCTCTCAAAAATTTTTATGATGTGCGATGTTAGTGCTATCGGTGTGTAATTTTTTGCCTCTGCCTTATTTCCTCCTTTATGAAGTGGTGCTATCTCTGCTGTTTTTAGTATATCAGGAATAACGCCAGTATCTAGGCTTTGTCTCCACAGAATGTGAAGGGCCTGCGATAGTGGTTTTTTACAGTTCTTGATGAATATGGAGTTCCAAGAATCCGGGCCTGGTGCGGAGTGCATAGGCATACTGTTTATGGCTTCTTCAAAATCCAGTGGGGATAGGGTGACGTCTGATATATGATTTGATGTTGGTATCATATCCATGAAAAATTCATTTGGGTTATCGATCTTTAGTGCGTTTAATGGCTCGCTGAAGACAGAGTCGTATTGCTTCCTCAGTAGCTCGCTCATTTCTTTGTCCATTTCACCATGGAGAAAGCACAAAAAAGGATCCTACTTCGAAATAGAAAATTCCTACCCTGAAATGTTTTTAAATTATGTAAAATGGCATACACCCATTAGAAGAGCAATGAGTGCCATACAGAGACCTGGAAGCAATCAGGATTGGGTACTTAAGTGTTACAAATCAATCTCAAGATTAAAGAAGAACTACATGCATTCACTCCATTGACAGATATGGAATATAGGCACTGCTTTTCACAGTCTCCGTGACATAATGGTATGGTTATGGATTGACTGGGCGCCAATCCTTAACTGCAGCCTCTGTTCACCCAGCAGTGAATGGGTATCTGGTTGTTAAACGATTTGGTAGGTTGTATTACATGGGAAATTAGGATTAAGGACCTGCCCGAAATGCTATGCGTGCTAGTGGTTTTACAAGAATATAAGAACTCCTGTATATATAATATATAAAAGTATAAAAATATAGTTGGAATAAAAGAGCATCTGATTACAGTATTAATATTAAAGATACATTACACATGAAAATATTGAAGATGTATGACAGGATTGAACCCGCATCCTGAAACTCCTCAGGCACAAGCCAATCGTAGTCTAATTGGTAGTACGTGTGCTTGAGGAGTTCAGGAAGCAGGTTCGATCCCATCGTATGACTTCAATGTTTTTTTCAAAGATATATCCATTCTTGCAATTTCTTTGTGCATACACTAAAGTTAGTGGAAGCATATATTAAGCAGCCAGGAGCACATCTTATGAGAGACAGCACCTATAAGAAGTGTTACTTGGGGACTCTGCTCTACAGAAGTGTATTATTGTACAAGAGAATGTAAAGAATCCAATTCCAAAATTTTTTATTTTTAAAGTGTTAGAAAATCATGTAAGCAAGAAGCTTGCACTTAACAGTATAAAAAGAGCAGATGAGAAATCACATTAACGTAATATATATATCAGTGAGAAAATCCACCAGGGCTATGAGGTGAACGCAACCCTACGACCTTGGCGTTGCCAGTCGCGTACTCAACCACTGGACCACCACTGACTAGTAAAAGTTATACAACTGGATTCCTACTGAAATCACAGTGAGTCTGGAGGCCCCTACTGAAGCCAGTTCAAGATATATGTATGACCCGCAAGCACTTCATAAACATGCAGAAATCACATTAAAGTGATATATATCAATGAAAATGTGATTTCTGTGTGTTTATGAAGTTGGGGCGTAAGGTGTAGGACCACTTTGCCCTGCCACTTGAGTGCTCGTGGATCATACATAAAATTTTGGACTGGCTTCTGTAGGGGAAATCTGTCTGAAATCTGACTTCTGTCTGAAATCACAGACTTCCTGTGATTTCAGTAGAAATCCGATTGTAGGACATTTACAAGTCAGCGGATATCTAGTGGTAGAGTACGCGACTGGCAATGCCGGGGTCGTGGGTTCATTTTCACCTCATAGCGATAGTGGATTTTCTCAGTAAAAGAAAATAGTATAAAAAGCAAAATAATGATATAATACACTTATACAAATGATTATAATAGCTAAGCTAAAGAGGAGTACTGCATAAAGCTATTAGTGAATATGTGCTTATGTTAGTAGCTATTAGACTGATGAAACATTATTAAAATGTACAAGTCTAATCAAATTTTCTTGAGAAAATTTAATTTCCCAAGTGTGAAAACTTTGAACAGTAACTTTGGCAAGGCATTCAAATTATGAGGCTGAAAACAGTGAGAGCTTTAAAGGATGAGCTGAGAAAACTTAAAGAAAGCAATACATTTTGACATGCTCAAAGTATGAAAGACAGAATCAGAGATAATAAAACAGAAAGAAACATGTTTCTGTACAAAAAAAACAGCAATAAGTGTGGTAAGGAAAACATTTGGAAACGGTATAACTGCAGAGTGAGGACATGCGCAAGGTGTGTCATGATTGCATCCCAGTACCTGATATCGTCATCCCACGGATCCGGGCGATACCTACAGGGACAAGGACAGGACAAGAGAGGCACGGTCAGTCACTCCCTCCTTACTCATGCGGGGGCAATCCAGACCAGCAAAGAGTGACCACGGGTATGTGACATACTAGGGATATCAGCAATATCCTAAAATATGAAAGACATCTCCATGGGTACCAGATATGAAAAATATATTGTACCATTATATACAAATTTATGTATGAAACAAAGCCCAAAACAATATAAAGCTTTTTACTGAACAGTACATATCTTCTTTTTAAATTGATTACAAAAATATTACAGGCATGATTTTTTATTTTTATTTTACTACATAGTAGTACAACATATTTACTTAAGTTATCTTGACTAGTTAAGAGTAAATGACCACAACCAGTCTGGAATGCCCCTCCTATGCATCTTCAAACACAGAGAATACCAAGCTTATGGAAAGTCAGATGGCTACGGTTACAGATACACGCGAGAAAACTACAACATATATATAGTTCCACATATACATTAGAATTAAAGAGAAATGCAATTTCATAGCATTACTACTCCAGTTATTACTTTTCTTGAAAAATATTGGCAAAATTCAAGTAGAGGTTTTGCTTTACTGAGAGTCAGATGCTTATTGAATCTCAGAAGTCCTTTTTTTGGTTAAAACTATGCAGACTCTTAAAACTAAAAAGCTAGAAAGGAAAGCCTCTAAATATGGTATTAAACCAGAAAACAAAACACAACATCAATACCAACTGCACCTATAATCTTTCCTGTTGTTTGGTCGACTATTGTAGGAGAGGTCCTCATCACCAACGCCTGTCTGCACATGTCCTTCATTCTTCTTGTTGTGTTCCATGGTGTAATCATCGTAGAAGTCGGTCCTGCTCTTGTCTCCTGCCACTGTACTGTATCTTTCACTATAACCTTCCTGTAGACTCAGCTCCCGCCGTACTGACCGCCTTCGTCCCTCTCGTATGAATTTTCTCTACTGTTTTCTAAGGATCTCTGTGGTGTGGACATCTGGTTGGCGACGGCGAGGAACTGCGAGGCAGAAGAGTTGGGGTGCTGGCCCACCGGGTAGTTGATGTCACTTGTGTAATCACTGTCTTCAGACATTCCAGCTAAGAAATGTAAATTGGAACATATTAATTATATTCACCAATTGCAAATTGGAATATAACTCTCACTTCCATGCCAAAAATTTGCAACTCTTAATTTGTTATGATTTCTGCTGAATTCTTGCATCATAATCTTGTTAACAATGTGAAAATGCATAACTTAACAAATTACCAATAAAAAAACAATAATTCTGAATAGCAAATTATATTTATTTGAATCTTAAAAAATATTGTGTCTACTGTATTTAATAATTATTACTTACCTGATAAAATATTTCCATATTTCTTAAACTATACTTTTGATGTGCACAAAAAATTTAACTCATTGTTAATTCTTTCTGTTTATATTTTTAAATTTGTTCAACTCTTTTTTCCTTTAGAATTAAATCTTACTAAAGAAATACACATACAGATGAGTCTCATTTAGCATTGCCCCAATTAACATCATTTCAGTTTTACGTCATTGGAAAAAATAGATGAATGAAACCTTCTGTAGGACTTTCTAGGCTGACATCTTTCTTTAATGTCTTTCTTCAACTACTATTTCCATATGGAGACAGTTGAAAGATTCCCACTGCACAGTGCAGAGTTTATCTAGCCCAACAAACCCAGGGCCTGTCTTGGGAAGAGCACGACATTGCCTAAGGGGCAACTGCTTAGAAAGGACCTTCTCTTTTACACTTCATGTCTTAACACTTTGGCGTGCCCGCTGCGCCACCCTTCAACTGTGCGATTTGGGTCCCAGGGTTTCACGGGAGCGCGCGTTAATTCTGAAAAGTGCATACTCTCTTCAACTTTGTCACCTTAATTCTCGTCCTACAAGATTAAATTTGGTATCATTGTGTTTGCAATAGAATTCTCTACAGCACTTAATGCAAATAAACTCCAAAAGCCTGGCTAATTACCCGCAGAAAACAGAGAAAGTGCGAACGAGTTACCCAGGAGCGCGCAAAAGCGATAAAATGTGTTCACTATTTTCACTCTGGTCACCTCAATTTTCGTCCTAGGTCTTTCATTTTGATATCAATGGGTTCGCAATAGAATTCTCTAGAGGAACATTAGCATATAAAATAAAAAACCTGGTCACGCTCCAACAGCCGACGAGTTGAAGACGGGCCACGTTAGCCGCGAGTGAGCGCCTAGACGCCTTCCAGCTAAACTCCCAATTCCTGCCCACAAATGTTTAGTACTATTGTGTGTTGAACATGACATAGGCGTGTAGGGAAGACATAGGCGCGCATTTTAAAACCAGTTCCCAAAAAATCGGATAAAAACCTGATTTTTGGCGATTATTTAAAGTGGATGACGCAATGCTGCGACACACCCGGCAGCACCGCCAGTAAACGGATGACGCAATGCTGCGTCATGCCCGAGCAAAAGTGTTAAATATACAGTACATATATACAGTGGTGCCTCGGTTTATGAATTTAATCCGTTTCGGCACCGAGCTCATCATGTGAAACGCTTGTCTTGCGAAACAAATCTCCGTCAAACATTGGAGGCATCCGAGAATTTGCGAGAACCAGCAGGAATGCTAAGAAGCACCACGTGGTTTTCTCATTAACTGAGCGGAAGCTCGTCAAGCGAAACAAATTTCCTGCAAGTGGCTCGCTTGTTGAATGCTTGTAGATGGAGCTGCTCGTCACCCAAGGTTCCTCTGTATACGTACTTATTTAGTTGTACTTACCTAGTTGTGCTTGCAGGGGTTGAGCTCTGGCCCTTTGGTTCTGCCTTTCAACTGTCAATCAACAGGTGTACAGGTGTACTCTCCAAAGTTCATTTTCACAATTTATTATGGTCTGATGCCTAGGAATGCATTTCGCAAGGTACCCCTTACATTTTCAAAGACAAATTTTCCATTCTTTGCCAAGGCTTACATTCGCTTGGGGTTGAGGTGGTACAGGATGTGATTGAGATGATTAAGTGGATGAATGGCATAATGGATATTAATAGGCCATTAAATGCCTATGTTCTTGCTTCTACTTTGTTGGTTCGGGGTCTTGAAGTGACCCCCCCCCTCCCTTGAAGATATTTTGGGGGTCGAAGTGTCTTCAGCCCACCATGAGCACAGCCGTACTCAGCACGAGGACAGTCGTATTCAGCACGAGCACAGTCGGACCCAGCACGAGCACAGTCATACTCAGCACGAGCACAGTCGTACTCAGCACGAGCACAGCAGTAGCTAGCACCAGCACAACAGCAGCCAGCACTAGCTCAGAAGCAGCTGAAGCAATCACAGCAGCAGCAGTGAGCACCAGCAAACCAGATGCAAACATCTAACAACGTTGTGTGTGGTGTAGATTTAGAACAAGTGTTAAATTTAAGTACATATTGTTAAAGTGTTAATTAAAATTAAGGTTGCAGTAATTTTAGTGTACAATAGTTTTCATAAACTGTATTGTAATACTGAACATACAGCACAGTACATATTTACTGTACAGTATTCACAACTCCATGAGAATTCAAGATGGACATAATTCCAACAATAAGGTAAATAAAAACTGTAACACAGTATTTTTAGTAGAGTAGTAATATATAGGTTCAGTATATAATATGATAATGCATTTTTATTGTTTACAAGAAAAAAACACTGATGCACCCATTAGTTTATCTGAAGTAGACATCAAAGCTTGCCAAACCGCTCTCCCTAACACGCCCCACTATACACACACTCACACATTAGATTGAGCTGGGGGTTTCTTGTGGCCCCTGGTGCACCACGTGTCTCTTGATCCATGATGTGGTTGAGTATCTCCAATTTTCTCTGCAACTCCTGTGCTTCCGTCTCCTCCAGGTCTGCAAGGAAAACCATCAGGCAAGGGATCGGGCCCTTAAATACTACAGCTATTGTACTACTTCTATAGGAACACTAGCTTAAGAAAACAAATACCATATGGACTGATATGCTAAAAAAAATATGGAAAAGCAAATAAACAATAAACAAAATTAAATAAAATTCAACGTGCTAATACATGGATGTTAAAGACAAAACAAATAAATGGTGTTATAATTATACAAACAAAACTTTACTTCCTTTACAAAAAAACATAATTTTCTAGCCTAAAAAATTAAAATAAGGCCAGTTTTCAATCTTTACAAAATTTATTTTCATTGTTGATCACATCTACTGTTTAGTGCATGACTACTGTACAGTATATTCTAGAGCTTACTGACCCATAACACTAATATCTTGCTCATACTAAAGGTACAATATTGCTTAACATTATTACAGCATCATCCTACTGTATATACATTTCTATTAAGCTTTGCTTGAGTGTTCACCAGAAAACTTGGAAAGAAATATTAAGATATATGTATATTTTTGGAACACTCGAACAAAGTGTAGTCCTTAGATGTCATAGGTTACCTTTCTTTTGCTCTCCTGATTGAATGGTTTCTGTGGCCCCTTTCCGACTCTTTCAGAAAGAAGTTTCCCAGACTTTTCAACTTTAACTGCTTCATCACCACTTATTTTATTAGTACTTTCCAGCTTGAGCTTGTGATTATTTCCAGGGGGACAAACTTTTTCACTAGTACTACTAGCCAGTGAAGGTGGTGATTCTGATCCAGGGGAATGTCTAAGGTTTAGGAAGGAGAAAAATCGGGATTTCTCTCGAGGTGTAGAAGTTATGGAAGTGCTGATGATGGGTGTGGCGGTGGCACTCGTAAGCATGGTAGCGGAAGCTTCACTGGTCCTTGAGAAAGAGAAGGTGAATCCTGATGTAGGCGACGAGATGGGTTTCTCCGAGGAGGGTGACCACCTAAGCTCTGTTGTGGTCCCAGTCTCCTCACTTGAACTGTCCACAGGTGGGAGGTAAGCTTTTGTAAGGAAAGAGAACCTTGTACGTCCAAAAGATTCTGCGCTAGAAGCTTGTTCAGTGGAATCAGTGGTGACTTCCTGTAAGGAAGAAGCATCATGGGCTGTAGGTTCAGCCCGCGTAGGAGACCTAAGGAAGCTGAAAGTGCTGGAGGGTACATCACCATTGACTTCAGTGGGGTATTCTGTCTCAGCTGTCGGCGAGGTCTTAGGGGACGGTACCTCGTCGGTAGCACTAGACTTAGAAAAGAAACCACTAGAACCAGACAGTGTTAGATAACTACATGTAGAAGATGAATCCTCCAAGTTAGGTGATGGTTGCAAGGGGTCTAGTCCTTCACTTTCTCTTAAAAGATTTTCTTTCAGGAGTTTGATGTTGAATATACCTGAGGAGGGTGTGGCACTTGGACTGGAGGTTTCAGGGAAAGTTTTACAAGGGAGGTCTTTATCTGGGGATGACACTGACAATGAAGCAAATTTTGTAGTAACAAGTGTAACTTTTGGGCTAGATTCAGTTATTGCATAGGTAGAGACACTGTTTTCAGAGTTCCATGTAAATGCCTTCTCATCACTGGCTGGGGATGCGAGTTCTGTATGTTTTTGTGACAATGGTATTTGAAAACTAAATCTAAAGGATGACCCATTCATATCTGTTTCACTTACAGTTTCACTTGACTCAATTTTAAAATCATCACTTTTACTAAGAAATCTAGAAATGCTACTTTCAGCACCTAATTCATCATTGCCAATGCCGGAGTCTACGGTCTCTGAGGCAGTGGCGGTAAGAAGGTTGGATTTGAAAGATGGCATCGACGAGTCCAGACACTCATCATCATCATCTTCCTCATTGTCAGTGCCAGTTTCAATAGTTTCAAACGTAACAGTATTGAGAAGCTTAACAGTGGAGATACTTGGGCGGGCGGCTGACACGTTGCCCATGAAGGAGGAAGGTGAAGAGAGGGAGGAGGAAGGGGCAGCATCCAAGCCTCCAGCCCCAACAGTGGAGGCGGAAGCTTGGCCAGTCTCCCCTTTGCCACACGGGCCGTTGGGAAGCACTGGTTCCAGAGCTGAGGGAGAGATAACCCACAAAGTGAGCCTGGGCACCACCACCCACGCTACCCACACCCACTTGTCTATTACACTTAGTATTTAGAAACAACAATAAAAATAATAATGCTATCCACAGTCAACCATCTTATGTACTATTAAAGATATACCCACTCCCATACCTCTGTTCCTGCTACATCTTCTACTAATCCCCCCTGCAACCAAACCTACTACCTATAGTATAGTACCTATATCCTTCTATTTTCTAGATCTACTATTCATGTTTCAAATATAACAATAATATGATGCAGCTAGACTCATAAAGATATTATAGGTACAGTCAATGCCTATATATGACCATGTCAACACACACACACACACACACACACACACACACACACAC
Source organism: Procambarus virginalis (assembly GCA_020271785.1). Lineage (NCBI taxonomy): Eukaryota > Metazoa > Arthropoda > Malacostraca > Decapoda > Cambaridae > Procambarus > Procambarus virginalis. Next base: position 8,609,860 of record WNGS01000337.1, on the reverse strand, counting down.
ACACACACTTCACACACTGAAGGACAAGAGCTACGAGGAAAGGTTAGAGGCATTAAATATGCAAAAACTAGAAGATAGAAGAAAAAGAGGCGATATGATCACTACGTTCAAAATAGTAACAGGAATCGATAAAATTGATAGGGAAGAATTCCTGAGACCCGGAACATCAAGAACAAGAGGTCATAGATTTAAACTGACGAAACAAAGCTGCCGGAGAAATATACGAAAATTCACTTTTGTAAACAGAATGGTAGACGGTTGGAACAAGTTAAAGAGAGAGAGACAGAGACAGAGACAGAGAGTTAAGTGAGAAGGTGGTGGAGGCCAAAACCGTCAGTAATTTCAAAGCATTATATGGCGAAGAGTGCTGGGGAGACGGGACACCACGAGCATAGCTCTCATCCTGTAACTACACTTAGGTAATTACACTTAGGTAATTACTTAGGTAATTACACACACTGTGTATGAAATGTTGCATCTGCAGTTAGCAGAACAGTATCTGAATTTGAAATAAACAATGCAAACACACTCATCCATAGTAACATGTGTAAAACACACATATCCATGTTATTACATGCAAAAGCACTCACATCAATTATAAAAAGGTACAAAACACTCATATGCATGGTCAACAGCATCCTGATATTAACCAAAAAGGAAACTTCCCTTGCATCATTATACATGTAAGCTTTTCCAAAACTTACATTTTGACCTATATGCATCATCTTTTCAATGACAAGTATTTTTTATACAAAATTAGAATAAAACTGTACCCAATAAATTACACCTATTATATAATCTCCTATTAAACTCAGTAATTTGCACTAACTCAAGAGAAACTATTCCCCATTTTGTAACTAGAGAAAATAATGTCTTCCTTAGTCTGTAATTCATTCTTACAAATCCTATACCCACTGGGCACATTATATATAAAATATATACAACTGCTAGATAGAGGTATGGGGAGCGTGTTTGTTTATATATATATATATTATATATTATACTGTATATTAAACTTGATCTAAATATATTTATATTAAGATTTATTATTTGAAGTTCTGGCTAGCAATATTGAATATCAAAATATTAGGTGCCTTAAAGAATTAGTTACAAGGGATATCAAGGTAAGACCACAACTAAGAGGAAGACAGAGCTCAAGGTTTGCGTATGCATAGGGAAAAAAGATGGGTCTTGACTCTTAGCTAAGAAGAATATGATCTAATTATTTGAAGGACAAGTAGAGGGTTGCCAGCGGCTGTTTGAGGATAAAGGGAATCTCAGAGTTGAACTTAGCTCCTTAAAAGTATCTTAAGAGTAATATATAAAAGACGATGTTTTACTAAAGAAAACAGGAGAACCAAAATTAAAAACAGCAGACACCAAATTATAAAAATAAAAACAGAGATGCAGAACTTTAAAGATGGCAAAGAAGAAAGACAAACAATATATCTGGTGGTTCTTAACAGTGTAAATCATCTAACTGTAGAAGAAGGAATTATAAGCTTAATAAGAGGTTGAGTATTCCTATCAGTGAAGAAAATATAAAATATAAAAATTACATAGCAGAGAGAGAGATTAAACAAAAATTTAAAAGAAATGGATATACATAAAAATTAGCATAAAGGGAGGATGAATCTGCAAAAATTGAACTACAAGACAGCACCCAACAGTTGTATTAAACACCTCAGCCAAATGCAGACGATGAGTCACAATAACATGGCTGAAAATATGATGACCAAAGTAGAAGGATGCCCTCAAGAAATTAAAAAAAAATTGTGTTCAATGTAATGAAGGGGAATTCCTTTTGGTAGGACCTCAGTGGCCTCCTGAATCTATCTCACTAAGACAGCTTCTAACTACTTAGTCACATCAGCCATAGGAGTCCTGTATAACCTACCAGGGACCCGAGCAAGAGTCTGGCTCCCTCACAGAGGCACTGGGAGGAAAGTATTATTGCACTCACCCTCACTGAGAAAATATCCAGAAAGTAAGCCAAGAAATGCCCACGGGTAGGACAGAAATTATTGGGCACATTTTCTTTCTCCTAATGCCTCCCTTCACCTAGTAGTGAATAAAACCACATGAGTTTGGTAACTGTTGTGGGGGGTTGCATACTGAGGAAGGTCAGTAGTTTGACCTTGTGAGGACCTCAATACAAATCTAAAGTATACATACACAGGCTGCCTGTATATGTATACTGGGCCAGAAGCCAAGGCTGAGACAGACACCAAGGAGCCAGATGGATAACCTTGCCCAAGTAAAGTACATTTCTAACCTGGACAGCACCCAGAACTGAACCTGAGGAAAGAGACAGAGGAACTCCCACCTCGACCAGTTCAGCAGAAAGGTATACACCATGAGAGTCGCGCAATAAGGAAATAGAGTCATATAGGTGCTTTGTTTTGGTGCTTTGTATTCTGTGAACTTTGAAATTGTCTGTATTGCTTTGCTTACTTTCTAGACATTTTCTCAGTGATGGTGACTATAAAAATCCCCTGCTCCATCTCTAATCTGTCATCCAACCATTTGGGCTAGATGGTAGAGAGGTGGCCTCACTTCATACAGGTCGGCATTCAATCCCCCGACTGTCCAAGTGGTTGGGCACCATTTCCTCTCTCTGTCCCATCCCAAATCCTTATCCTGATCCCTTCCAAGTGCTATATAGTATTAATGGCTTGGTGCTTTCTGCTCACAAATTCCCTTTCCTTCCCTTTGCCTCTCTGAAGGGGCCATATTCTGACTCTGGTCCCCAGTAGGCCATACAAGATTTCTATTGCTGAAGTGACTCTTTAATGGTAGACTATCTCAGTAGCTTCAGGGAACTGCCAAGAGGCTCCTCCTGTAATGAGGGGTGTGGGGTAATTCTCTAATAATTACTTTCCTTCATTCTCACTTAATAGTGCATTTACATTATTAAAAAAAGAGGAATGTAATAACTAGTATGTAATGTTTTTTATTGTTATTAATCTAAATGCTTTGTTTTATTGAAATATCAGTTTGCTTTATTTTTGTCAATGTTAATTTTTATGTTTCATTTGCCATGTTTGTAGATTTCCTATGCATTTACATAGCAAATTTCCACACCACCTTTACCCTCAAAGGGGTAGCTGGACTCGGCTGACAGAGGTAGTGTTGTTACGGTTGTAAAGCTCTGTAGCAAGGTGTTAATCTTAGTTTTGTCCCACTGACACCGAGATTTTTGTTCTCACAAGTGATTGTTTTCCATGTATATTTCCAATTTCTTGTGTTTTTTGTTTTTGTTTTAAATTAATGTAATAAGTCCACCTTAGTGACTTACTCGAGTACTGAAATTGAAAATAGTTCCGACATTCACTTGGTGTTCCCCTCATATTGGAAGAGTATCTTTGTATGTTAAATTTGTTTTGAGTTCCTAATTTTAAATAATATACAGTATATGTACTGTCGGTAAGAAGGAGAGGAAAATAATTATTTCAAAATTTCCCCCTTCTTTACATTCCATGAAAGGACTGGAAGGTAAATTATACAGATATATGAGGATAAATTAAAACCACTTTAACAAGTAAAGGGCCATTATAAAGTGATGAAGGAATAGGCATAAAAAAAATGTACAAACTCTTCTTAGTGCAAAATATAAAACTTAAACCAAACAAAAGACTTTAAATTATAATAACACACTTCATTATTATTGTATCTTCTTCTCCAAGCCATAAGACTTTCTCAAAAAGATGAACATAATTAAGGTCTTTATCAAGATTTTTTTTTATATATGAATATGTAAACACCAAACATGTAACATTTTCCCATATATTGTACTCTTTGTATATAAGGATTGATTGTTTAAGATTTACGTACAGGGTATAAATAGGAAAAATTTATGGGTGGCATTTAAGTGTAGTCTTAACTGAACTAATTTAAGCTCTTAAGGAATGAGGGAACTTCCAGGTCCCTGAACTGGAATGGAAGATTAAGATACTTTATAATAAAAAGGGCAAAAGGACCTATGACTCAACAACGATCAAGACGAAAAAAATATTGTTAAACAAAAAAAACTTTTGAAATAAATTTCTGACAATTCTGAAACTTATTTATACTCTAATGCAAAGGATACTATAATCACATACGTGAGAAAGTTCAAATGTGACACTTATGGTAAGTATTTAGGAACAGAGGTAGGGGAATTAGACTTGACAAAGTAACAGAAACAGGTCTTATAGCACAAAACGTGGCATTACCGGTATGAAGATTTGCTTGGCACTTGTACTTAAGTGAGAGGACGCAGAAGAGAAAGAAGTAAGTAGCCTTATTCCTAAAGCTTACCTAAGTACTGTGCTGTACCAAACCAAGCTTTAAACCCTATCACTCTTCTGAACATTCAGGAATGCTTGAGATTTTGTGTACCTTGGTGCTATGATCACTCAAGAGAATTTGGTTTTTGGCAATAATTTTTAATTTGTTATCACTTTGTTTCAGTAAAATTGTCAGAGATGTGGCAGTCATTCCTTATACAGCTTCTACTGTGAGAAACAAATCTTTTTCTTCAGATAGTATGACAGAGATGTCTAAGATCATTATTGGAACCGACTTGTGGGCTGCTAATGAAAGACAACTGCCAGTGCAATGCTTGATAATTAAGACATTGTATTCATAATAAAAAAAATTATTTGTGTTTTATTTGTTATTAATGATATACTAAATATTTAGTAAAGTTTACAGATCAGAGTAATTTAAACATTCTGACTTTACTATTAGTATAAGTGGCAAAGTCTGAATCAGGGTGCTGCCTCTTAAGGAAAGGGTAAACAATTTTTCTGCTTCTTCTTTAAGATTTGCATAGCTACTTGACTTGGGAGTAAATTTTATCATATTAAAAAAAATTCTATTACAGTACTTTACATACAGTATTTTTTAATGTTTGGGAAATAAAACACTGGGGGCAGAGATATCACTTTGCCAGTAATGAAAGTGGTTTAAAACTTAATTAGGATCAGCAATATGATTCACTAAGAAGAAAGGTGATAGGAGATGAACTTGAAATTGAACTTGGAGAAAAGAGGCCCAACACGAATGATATATAAAAGGACAATAAAATAATATTTTGTTAGAAACAAAGCCTCATTTTCATCTTAAAAGAAAGAAGAGACCTAAGTCTTGAGTAACACTTTCGCTGCCCAGGCAGGTGACCCATCGCGCACCTCAAAGTTGGCTGAGCGGTGTGTGTGAACTCACCAGCACCCAAAAACGTTTATACCATTTTTACCTTTCTGACCTTAATTTTCGTGCTACGTCATTTAATTTGATATCAAATTGTTCGCAATAGAATGCTGTAAAAGAATATGTGCATATAAGAACATATAACTCTCACTTTCCTATACTTTAGACCTGTCACGCACCACAAGGTAGGCCCAGAGTTCACTACCACACAAAAATGTTTGTGCTCTTTTCAGCTCTGTGACCTCAATTTTCATGCTACGTCGCTCAATTTGGTATCAAACAGTTTGAAATAGAATACTGTAAAGGGACATTTGCATATAAGAACATATAAGTTCCACTTTCCTATACTTTAGACTTGCAGTGCACTGCAAGGTAGCCCAAGCATTGCCCGAGAGCTCACCACTCCGGTATTTAGTGTCTTTTCAGCTTACTAACCTCAATTTCTGTGCTACATCATTCAAATTGATATCAAATTGATCACAATAGAATGCTGTAAAGGGATATTTGCATATGAGAACATATAAGTCTCACTTTTCTATACTTTCGATAAAAACTTGGTATCTTTCCCTCATACGTGCTTCTGTCAATGCTTTCGTTATGGATTGGCTCTGTTCTTGATCAGTATCCATCTGGAAGTCAATTTGCAGTGTTTATAAAGCCTGTAACAACAAATATCTGAGATAAAATAACCGGAATGGGGAAACATTTTGACTCGAGGGAAGGGCACGGCTGTCATGAGCGAGGTCACAAGAACATGGAGCCTCCAGCGTGGGTGGGCACCCACACGGCGGGTCAGGATGCCACGTGGGGTATACAGAGAATGGGTAGATTAAGATCGTTAGGTTTGTTGGTCGTGTTCTAATGCACTTACTCCATATGGTTGTTGATATTATTGTACATTACACTCATTTTTTCTTTCAAACTGACAATACAAGTGTGTTTTCCTCCATTTGTGAATATTTTAGTGTTCTCACTTTCTACTTAACACTTTCGCTGCCCGATGCCGCATATTCCATCGCGGAACCAAAATACGAAGTATGCCTGATGATGCAAGCAGTGTCATTTATTTAAAACATTTGTAGAAATTTCATTTATTGTCTGAATTCTATGGGACTTGTTTTAAAATGATCTCTAACT
>WNGS01000337.1:8577035-8600713 GCA_020271785.1 Procambarus virginalis | reverse complement strand
CTCTTCTCCTGCTGGGTGACTCCTCTGGCTCTCTGCTGGTCTCACCTGCTGTTTCTCTTCTGCTGCTGCTGCTGTATAATAAGGGGACCACGTCACGAGAGGAGCTGCACCAGAGACAGGCCAGCCCTTATCCACCAACCATACATCACTCACTCTCTGCATCAGGGATATCCTCAGGCCAACTCTTACTAGTTTACTCAGTTGTGCTTTCCATTAAGAAAATAATGTTGAATTTCAAGCAGCTTTACAGAGAAAAAATTACGTAATAGAAAAATTAGATAACCGTATTTACAGACCTACACTTCAAAGTATAAGTGAAATTTCGATGCTCATGTAGGACTCAGCTTTCTTGTAGTTCACAGTGATTATTAATAGTTTGCATAGATTTTTAAGAAAATAACCAAGAAATCTAGACACTACCTTCCAAAAAATTTGCAATGTGATTCTAAATAGTATTGTGTATAAAAGATGATCTCTATTATTTTTTTGTCATGGTCACAAGCACGGTATCCTCTGTTTTCCTGTCAACCATCATAAAAAAGATTTAGTAAATACAAAATAAGTTTTGAGTAACAGCTTGTAATGCATATTAATTTGTTTTATACACAAATAGCAACAGTGTGAATATATAAAATATAAGCAAGGGAGATGACTTAGTAAAGAAATTGCATACAAAATTATCATTATACAAAACCTCCATTGAAAAAGGAAATGGCTTTTATTATATGTTTCAAATTACTCTGTAAATTGTGGGAAATTAATTCATTTGTTTTATTTATTCAGTTGTACATTCTAGAGAGCGTCTTAACAGTTGAACAATAGATACCTTTGTGATAAGTCAATAAAATTATGTCTCCAGTAGTCATGGTGCATATACTTCAGGTATATGAAATAGAATGAATTGAATGGTTTGTTGATGCATTATTTAATAATGACATACTCTGGGATCTCTTTAATTAAAGGGTTTCCTTTTACACATTATAGACACCATAATCTAAATCATTTCCCATGCAACTTACCTGGCCATACTTCTCTCTCAGAATTGCACGTTCATATTTCAAGCTTTTACAGCTAGCTTGCACACTAATAACAAAAGAATTACTGCAAGTAATTGCCTAATATTTGAATATTATCATGCCTTGTGCCTAACTTCAATTTGAAAAAAAATGTGCTTATTAAAACTTGTATATATAAACTGTATATATTTTACTTTGTTTATTTTATATTATATATATATATAATCCATGAATGTGCTTAAGGCTTTTCTCTCTATTTAATAGCCTAGCTGACCTTTTTCTGTACATATTTCTGTTTGAGGCAGGAAAAGCAAGTAGCTGATTGCCACATGGAGTACAATTGGATTTAACTTACAATATATATATATATATATAGTATATATATATATATATATATATTATATATATATAGCATTAATGAGAGTCACATCTGTATTAATTCAAAAGTTTAATCTGTTTGGTCTTAAGGAAAACCAGATGCATTTAAGAGCAAGACAGAAGTGGTGGGGAATGGGAAGAATAAAGCACATGGAGAGGCAGAGGGAGGATGACTAGGGTCAAATACTTGGAGATGAAGTGAGAGATCCTATTCTTAAGGTTTTAATATTATAAACCCAACATTTGGGGATTTTATTATTCATTTAACACTTTCGCTGCCTAATGCTGCATATTCCGTCATAAAACTAAAGTACAGAGTATGTGGATGACGCTAATGACGTCATGCAAAATTTTTTGCAAAGGCTTATTATTAAGTATAACATTGTGGGTGAATGAGTTTAACATTGGGTTGTCGTGCTCACCGTCAATGCTCAGCCTACCTTCCAATGCGATTTGGGTGCCCCGCCAGGCCAGCGAAAGGGTTAATGTAAATACATTGGCAGCAACTAAGGTAATCTTTTCTTTTTCCTTAGTGCTCCTTGTGTGGATAGCTTACACAAGCATCTTAGATTTGCTTGCATTTAAAAAAGTATCTCTTAGATATGCACTTGTCCAGAAGTTAGTTGGGTTTTAGGTGTATCTAAATACTGTACAGTATAGGGTAGCTGTAAATTTTGGTCGTATCTTAATTTAATTTTAGTGATTTCAAACTCTTGGATATGCTGCTGATAATTAATTATTTATCAGAGATACAGCTTTCCAGTAGGTGTCTCCATTTTCAAGAAGCTATCTTGTTAAAGTTTTGGATGCTGCAAACAAGATTTCCTTTAATATATGATTCATTTGTGAATTTTATTTTATTTGTAAATAGTCTGATGTATATTGCTCAGGCAGATCATTACAGGCAGTTTGTATTTCCTTCAGTCAACTTATAGGGTGTTAGTAGAGGAAATAAATTTAGTAGAGGAAAGATATTTATTGTCTTTGTGCTGCAAGTGTGTTCTCAATTTTCTGGGTTGAGATCTGTGTCTCAGCACATATGCTTATGAAGTATCCTGTTGTTCTTTTACTATTTGTTGAGTAGGTGTATGGTTTTATGTAGCCAGTGTTTTTTAATGGGCTAGTCCTTTTCATACCACAGATTTATGCAAAAATATCCTCAGAGATTTTACTGGTATTTTTAGTTCAGATTTCTTTTGCCCTAAGAATATTTTGACTGAGCAGAGAAGTACACATGAAGACGATGTTCCACGGACACATGGCCATGATGAGGCCGAAGAAGAGACATATGGGGCTGCAGGGGGTGGGCGGGCTGGCAGGCGCAGGACTGTGGGCGGACCAACAGATGGGCGGCATGCGGCTTTGTGGGCAGGTGTTGGCCTCGAGTGGTCAACTGACAGGTTTTGGATGGCCAAGAAGGTTAGAGATGCTCTCTACTTAAAAAGCTATACATATGAAGATAAAGACAAAAAACATTCTATATTACAGTAGCATAATTTTAAATTTTGTATCAAATTACTATTCATTAAAACTAAACAAAATGTTTACAACCTTCCTGACCAGCCATTCCCTGCAGCTTGACAGCAATTAACTACTGCAGGTCATATCACATACCTGGCATCATCCTGGCTGGAGGAGTATTGGTGATAGTAGCTATGGTAGTTAGAGTACCTGTTTTCTCGACTGGTCCCGTCCCCTCTTGTCCCTCCGCCCTGGTCGTCATACAGTGTAGTTTGTCTTTCCAAGCTTGGCCTCCGCGTGTCCCTGAAATTAGGTCACCGAAGTTTAGTCGACTACTGTTGATATATCAGTTATACTTATCAAAGCATGAATATGATTGCCGCCATATGCTGTACTTGTTTTTAATTCAGGAACTGTATGTGTATTTATTGTGCAGTCATATCAATTATGTCTATTGTATCATGTTATGAGTACCTGCTGTTACAACCCCATCAAAGTGTCTGATGTTAAAGCCAAGTCAGTTGTGTTGTTGCTTCAGTCATATCATGGATGTAACCAGAAGTGTCTATGCTATTGCCACATCAAGTATATCCTTTAGTAAAGATATAAAATCCGTGTCTTTTGTTGCAGCCATATTAGGAACACCAGAAATAAATATCGCTTTGATATCCCCCAGAGTCAAACTTAATCTGTGTAAACACTCTATGCAAATAAAGAGACCCAGTCTATGGAACTCACTCCTTAATGAATTGAAAAGCTGTCCAACTTTTGCATCATTCAAAACAAAACTAAAAAGTACCTAATTTCATCTTCATAGTTTTTTACCTTTTGCTTTAAAATTACACTGTATCTATTGCTACCCAATCTCCCAATCCTTATGTACCCAATCTGAACATCTTTACCATTGTGATCATTGCTGTCTTATATGTGCTATCAATCTGCTGTATGGTGTCTATTAATCTTGTTTAAATTACCAATCAAGTTGTCAATGTAATCAATCAGAGCTTTAATATACCAATGTGCTTTACTATACTGTATATATATATATATATATATATATATATATATATATATATATATATATATATATATATATACACAGTATATACAGTATATATATATATATATATATATATATATATATATATATATATATATATATATATATATATATATATATACACATATACATATACATATACAGTGTTTACTTAACGAGTTTAATCTGTTCCAGCACCGAACTCGTCATGTGGAAAACTCGTCTTGAGAAACAACGACAAAACTGTCGTCGGAGGTGTCCGAGAACCAGCGGGAACGCTCATTAATCAAGGGAAAGCCTGTCAGTCAAGACATATTTTCTGCAGGTGGCTTGCTCGTTACTCGAAATGCTCGTAACTGGAGCCGCTCGTCACTCAAGGTTCCACTGAATATTTTTATCACATATTATTTTTAGGATGTATAATGTTAGATGTGTTTACTGTATCTAATACTGTACAGAGGCACACACATGGTCTGCATGAAAGGGGGGGAAGAATAGGAACAAACAATACTAATGGCATTGCCCCTTGATGTAAGATGGAGCATAGGACTCAAGATCTGTACAAAATAATCACTTACAAATCTTCAGATACTGTATATTACTTATAATAAAGTATACTGACTCAAATATTACAAAATCAACCCAAATTTGTCAAAAACTCTTGGAAAGTGTGGAACAACATTTGTTTTCCCCTGCCTCCCCCAGTGGGCACCAGGGGTCGAAAGTGACCAACAATGCCCAATGGGTCTGTGTGCTCGCCTGAATCCTCTAGTCTTTGTCATACCCACTCCCACTAATGCAACATAAACACCTGTGGACACTACTGCATCTATATCACACATGTCAAATACACATACTAATGGGAGAAGTCAGGTTACATGTCTACTAGTGAGGCGGTCATAGATGTGTTGGTACAGCACGGTATATCATAAGAGACCAACTACTGCAGCTATGCCACAGATACGTCCTACTGTAGATATGTCACAGTTACCTACTACTATAGCTAAGTCATAAACACCTACTACTGTAGCTATGTCATAGATACCAACTACTGTAGCTATGCCACAGGTACCTACTACTGTAACTATTTTATAGATACCTACTACTGTAGCTATGTCGTAGATACCTACTACCGTAGCTATGTATAGATACCTACTACTGTAGCTATGTACAGATACATACTACTGTTGCTATGCCATAGATACATACTACTGTTGCTATGCCATAGATACCAACTACTGTAGCTATGCCATAGATACCTACAACTGTAGCTTTGCCACAGGTACCTACTACTGCTGCTGCTATTTAAAAGTGTCTACTACTGCAGACATGTTATACAAATGAATTGCTGTAGCCATGCCACTTATATATTAACAGATGCACAAGTGTCACATCTGCTATTTCATTTATGTCTCCAGCCGTATCACATTACTTATTGTTGAAGCCATGTCATATATAAATCATGTATTTTATTTAGTTACATCATATGGTTATTTCTTGCTTTAATTAAAAACAAAAGTAGTAAGGGACATAATAAAGGGAAACGTGAAATAACCAAGAGTCCATAAAACAATGATTTTCGATGATCTTTGGACATTTAACATACATAAAAAAGGCATACTCGGGAGAAAAGCATTAACATATAGGATAAGGCATTCCGGTTATCCTACCTACTTTAGGTACGCAATATTTAGCCTATGCAGGCCTATATTACTTTACTTTTACTATACTGCAAATGTAAAAGCTGTAAGTAATACATTCATACTTATTTTATGTATATTTTTATGTATATTATGTTTATTTTCCCACTAAATATACAGCCTCCATGCACATTAAATGTGTATACAATGTTCATGTATTCATACAATGAGCATACATATACAATGCTGTATTCTACAAGCAGTTACTCATTATAAAACAACTGTTCCTATCCAAATACACATTACAATTTGCATAAGAAGTGCATGTGTGACTGGAGCATTTGGTTTGTGCTCAGGATAGGCTGCCGTGTATCCATAGGAACATGCACAGACAAGATGACGTACTTTCAAAGCGTTATACGACAAAGAGTGCTGGGAAGACGGGACACCACGAGCGCACCTCTCATCCTGTTACTACACTCAGGTAATTACACTACACTGGCATCACAGCCAACTTTTCACTCTCTTCCTCAAGAGTTATAAGATGCTAGGAACTCACTGAATTATAAATCAGACAGGCCAAAAAATTATGGCAGTAGTTCATGCTTTTTCACTTATTAATAACCCAAGGAATTACCCCTCCGCTGATGCTGTAAATGCTAAGACAGTACTCCATTTCAAAATTCACCTGGAAAAAATCCTCAGGAATAATGGGGGAAGGGGACACTAGACAAGCCGCTGATTTCCTATCCCAGTTGAAGCCACTTTACCTGCAATTTGCTTTTAATGAATTTATAGAATAGGCCTAGTTTTAAATTTACATTTCACCACTATCTCTTCCTCAAAATTTCTTTCTGCCTCTCTTCTCACTGCTGTGTCGATGTTTCTTGCTTCTTTGTATTGCTGGTATGTTTGAGGGTTTGACTTCTTCCTATACTGATTCCATTTTTGTGTCTTTTGGTCCTCTCACAATTTCTGTTGAACCAATCTTGTTTTCTAGCTTTGCATGTCTGTTTTCACAAACATTTTTTCATGCCTTCATCATATATATCACAAAACTTGATACATATCTCATTTATTTCCTTGCCTAACAACAAGTCTTTCCACTCAAATTCATTAATGAACTTTCTAAGTTCCCATAGTGTCTGGTGGTGGGTGACAGCATGTAATTACCTAAGTGTAGTTACAAGATGAGAGCTACACTCGTGGTGTCCCGTCTTCTCAGTACTCTCTGTCATATAACACTTTGAAACTAATGACGGTTTTGGCCTCCACCACCTTCTCACTTAATTTGTTCAAACCGTCTAGAACTCTGTATGCAAAAGAAAACTTTCTAATATTTATCAGCACTATCGTCACGAGTAAGATCAGCACTATCATCACCATACGTGTGAGTCATGGTGGGTGCCAGCAGGTGTGTGTGTCTGATGGTGAGTGCCGGCATGTGTGTGTCTGGTGGTGGGTGACTGCAGTTGTGTGTAGTACTGCAACCAGTTGGAAATCAGCAAAGGAATCATCCCAGCAGGCTGACTGGCATTTTACCAGAGTATTCCACCTATGAGCCCTGGCAGAGTTCAGTTGGGTTTTGAGTTTTATGAATACATTACTGTTGGTTATTCATAGGTGATTTATTTCGTCAGTCACTCCACAAGACCTTAATAACCCTTCGAGGATAACTTGGAAATTTTCTTCTAGTGCCAGTGGAATAGTCATTCATTCTGACTGTGCATTATATAGTTCTATGGACACAACAGATCACAGCTTTAAGAGTAACCAAATAAATTGCATCATAAAGAACTCAACTGACAAATATACGAGTGTACTGTGATGTATAATGATTCATCAAGACCAAGTTCAGCAAAATGAAATTACTCAATGGCTTCAATAATATAATTTTGGCTTTCCAAACATAAACGAACTTTGATCACCCAAAACCCAGTTAAATGAAACTTGATTACACATACACTTGATAACTTGATCTTGATAACAAATACACTTGAACTTTATTGATTTATTGATTTATACACAAGGAGGTAAAATGGATTATTTTACTACATATTTTAGTGATCAGGTGGTACATTCCCACAAAGCTGACTATTTATTAGTCAGTCACTTAGTTCATTATGTAAAATTTACAGGTCTTTATAGATGATCATATATTTTTCAATTTAAAGGACAATGCAAGTTAATAGAAATACAAAAAATACAGGAAAGTGCTAGTAGGATTTAGACAGCTTTCATTGAAATATTTGTATAAAATCAGATATTACAAGCAGACCTATTTGAGCTACACAATCACATAGCTTGGCTAGTTTTTTATGTGACTTTCAAAGCTCTATGTTGGTAAACCTCACAAGTATTAACATTTAAATTTGGGTGAGCAAATTGTCAGTAACATTAAGCTTCTTGATGCTTTTTTTGCCTCTTTACCTCTTCTTGTATGTTTCTTGTGTCTGTTCTGGTGTTGTTGTTTTTTCCTTGGTTGTTTGTTGATTAGCATCTTATGCCTAATAAGAACATAATAACATAAGAATAAAGGTAACTGCAGAAAGCCTATTGGCCCATATGAGGCAGCTCCTATTTATAACCACCCAATCTCACTCATATACATGTCCAACCCACGTTTGAAATAATCAACAATCAAGGGACCCCACCTCCACCACATTATGTGATAATTGGTTCCACAAATCAACAACCCTGTTACCGAACCAGGGTTGCTGTATACTGTCGCCTCTTATAGCTCAGCTTTTGTGGTGACACTCCTGTTGGCATTCGAGATCGATGTCTACATAAGTTCTGGCAGATCATAATCTGGTCAATGATCTTGGTCCTAATTTGGCTTATGTTGGCCTGGATCGGGTTTTCCGTCCCAACGTCTTGTCTACATAAGTGTCACTGCCACTCTCCTCCTCCCTAATAAGTGCCATGTTTTCCAACTTGTTTGTTGATTGATAGCTTCAGGGAGCCACAATGAGCCATCTCCACAAACCCCAGCACTGAATGTCTATTTTTGGTAGGGCCATGGTAGCTCCCTGATTCACTCCAATGCCCCCATCACCAGGCGCATTGGTTCATGGTCTATCAGTTCTGGACTGAGTTATGGTGGCAGAAACTGGGACCTCCCAATGTCTTGCCACCAGAAAGTAGCCAGTCTTAACTGGGGGGATTCAGGCTATATTCCACCGAAAATCAGCTGCAGAGTCATTTTGCTGTTTCAGTGCTATGTTTTTCGTGAACCTTGTAGTTAACTGTACTGCTTCACTTATTCTCTGTATGTTTTCTCAGTGAGGGGTGATCATAACAATCCACTGCTCTCTGTGTCTCCGTGACGGGGCCAGGGAGCAGGGAATTCTGTCCCTGGTTCCTGGTAGGCCATACAGGACTTCTATGGCTGATGTGACTCAGTAGGTGGGAGTAACCCTCTCAGCAGCTAGCTTCAGAGAGCCACCAAGGCCTTACAAGAAAGGTGTTTTACTACATTCAAGGTTCTTTCATGCAATCTTCTTTAAATAACAGGAATTGTTACTACTTTATCTTTCTTATCATATGCAATCCAAAATAATGATCAACAAATATGATGTATAACAAATGCTTTTGAAATTTTAGTGGTCTTATTTGAAACTACAGAAATATTCAAATGCAAAATATATAGAAAATAACCTGTATAAACCACAAACTGGTACAGGGAAAATTTTAAAACAACATTCTTTGAAAGACGTATACAAAAAGGATTAAATGCAAAGAATATACAAGTATATGTAAACTATAGGATATTCATAGTTCATCATTTATAGTTCTATATGTTTAACAAAAATATTTATTGTGAAGCTTTAGCATAGTCATACAAAATTAAACACTAACAACCACACACAGTATTTAGAAGGACCCTATTTTGAAAGGTCTTATATATATTTCTTAAGCCAAATATCTTTTCTAGAGACATGTACCAGTTTCTTATCTTCACGAAACAGACATACCGATCTCGCTGAGAAATACACACAAACTTATAGACTCCACAATAGTCGTAAGTGTGAGTCAGTAGAGGAGCAAAGAGCATTATGTTAGGGTTTCAAGCACAGACACAAATGGAATTTATGTTACTATTTACATCAACATACAGGAATTAAAAAGCACATCTTTGGCTAGCATACAGAAGCATATAAACAACACTTTTGATCTAGTTTACCGTCCTCCTCATCCGCGTGCTGCTTGGCTTTTTTTTTACAAAAATAAAAAAAAAAAGTAAAGATTATGCTGTATAATGTATTTTTAGTTCCATATCATCCCAAGACACAACAGAGAGGAGGCTGTTCTATGCTGAAAACGTTCTACAGATGAATTTAAGCTGTTGCAATAACTACCGTAGTAATGATTCAGTTACTGTTGCAATAACTACCATAGTAATGATTCAGTTACTGTCACAATAACTACCATAGTAATGATTCAGTTACTGTCACAATAACTACCGTAGTAATGATTCAGTTACTGTCACAATAACTACCGTAGTAATGATTCAGTTACTGTCGCAATAACTACCGTAGTAATGATTCAGTTACTGTCACAATAACTACCGTAGTAATGATTCAGTTACTGTCACAATAACTACCGTAGTAATGATTCAGTTACTGTCACAATAACTACCATAGTAATGATTCAGTTACTGTCACAATAACTACCGTAGTAATGATTCAGTTACTGTCACAATAACTACCGTAGTAATGATTCAGTTACTGTCACAATAACTACCGTAGTAATGATTCAGTTACTGTCGCAATAACTACCGTAGTAATGATTCAGTTCTATAAATTGGAGACAATAGATTTACTTTAAAAAAATGACCTGAAAGTTCTCCTATAGAAGGGAATCTAGAGTTTTAGAAAGGCTACTCATACAAGACCCTTGTTCACTGCAAAATGTCATATATATCTACTAAAATATAAGAACAAATAAAATTTTATTTTAATATTTCAGCCTCTGTTTCTTCGTGTCTTAGTAACAGACCTTACCGATAATAAACAATAATAAAAACGGTTAGTACAAATAAAAAACAAAATACCGTACAAGAGTATATATATATATATATATATATATATATATATATATATATATATATATATATATATATATATATATATATATATATATATATATATATATATATATATATATATATTACAAAAATTTGTATTCAAAACAAAGAATGCCATACTGCTAAATGTAAAATATTAAAAGAAAGGCTAAGTAACAATTGATAACAATTACCATAGATACTAAATTAAACACAAATAATACTTATCTTTCTGTTAAAGGCTTAAATCCCACACACTCCCTTTTTCCTGACACACTTCAATTCAAATTCAATGCAAAATTTACAGTATATATAGAGAATTTCAAATTAAACTGTTATGTAGCTATCAGATAATTCTATATTTTAACTCTTCACTGAAAAATTATACTAATGGACATATTAAGTGAGAAAGAAAAAGTATGTGTGAGGATTTCTCAGCATTTGGGAGAAAGATAACTATTAAATTACCACAAAAAAAATCTTTGAATGTAATGAAATGCCTCTTTCTGATGAGTTCTAGGTATCTCCTTGGTGCTTGCTACCTCGCAAGCTTCACCCATTTCAATTCATGCCTGACCCTTGCAGACCCTTTCCCCCCCCCCCCCCATTGCCCCATCAACGGGGTGAACCGGACATCACATTAACACACCTAAAATGAAATCAAATATAGCAATCCTGTGATAATCTAAAGGTATCTCTACTGAGGATACCTAATTCTGTCTTTTGATCACATTTCTAAATCTTTTATTCCAACAATGTCACTGGGACATGACCCACATACTCTCCAGACAGATCAGTCACTACCTTATTCAGGAGGACCTTCTCTGCTGTTTGCCAAAAGATCCTGATGACACAACTATTCAGCTCAAGTGTACTGTACATTATTATATGCTGCTTTTGGAAATAGAATATCTATTTCCTATTATAGCTTTAATAGAAATAAAATGTATAATGTGGTATCAAAATATATACAAATAGGTTTTCAGTCATTGGTGTCAGTAAAAGAAAACATTGCAGGCAATGAGTCACAATAACGTGGCTAAAGTATGTTGACCAGACCACACACTAGAAGGTGAAGGGACGACGATGTTTCGGTCCGTCCTGGACCATTCTCAACTCGATTGTGAGAATGGTCCAGGACGGACCGAAACGTCGTCGTCCCTTCACCTTCTAGTGTGTGGTCTGGTCAACAAAAGAAAACATTGTTTTGGGATTACAAAACTGTATACTGTACAGTACACAATTCAAGAGGACATAGGACATCTTCAAGAGAAAACTAGAGTTTACTTCAAGAAGTGCCTTACCAACTGGGCTGTGGTGGATATGTGGGCCTGCAAGCCACTCCAAGCAACAGCCTGGTGGACCAAGCTCTCACAAGTCAAGCCAGGCCTCGGGCCAGGCTTGATGAATAAAAGAACTCCCAGAAAAACCATCAAGGAACAATCCAGGTACAGGTTCATTGGCTTCAAGACCTTTTTAGTGTATCAGTGTTTTAAACTATTTTTGTAATAAATAATTAATTTGCTTATATTAGTGCAAATGATAGTACTGTAGAGTATATGCATTTGGGCATATACAATACTTAAATATCAAAATCACACACACACACACACAAAAAAACATTTAATACAAAAAATAATGTTGAATTTTACATTATTCAGTACGGGAAAATCTGGTCTAGCAAGAAATTCTCAACCATTCAGACATCTAACCCATAGAATCCAATACGATCCAGAAAAGAATCCTTAGATTCCATCCACTTTTCAATTTAATTGAATTCTACTGGAGTCAGAATATACTGTATTGCAGTGTACAGAACAGTACACACAAAAGCAGAAATAAATTAAAATATCTTCACACAATAGATAGGGTCAAGTCCTATTTAGCTCACAATACAAGCCAAAACTATATACTGTAACTAGCTTTCATGACGATATGATTAATCAAGAGAGAGAACCTACCTCTAGTGAGCTTCCCTCTGGCATTGTTTGAGGAGGTTCTGGAGGGCACAGAGTCGTCTAAGGGTGCACCCTGTCCAGCGGAGGCAGATTCGTATGCACTATAGTAGCTGCTCACTGGGCTGTTGGAGAATCAGATGAAAGGTTAAGCACACACAGCTCATGAAAATAGGCCAATGGTCAACACACACAATGCACCACATTAAAAATTAAGACAAGCAGAAACTGATTTACAAAAATGTGACCCTGGAGGAAATTTAGATATTATATGTATGTATAGTACATAAAAAATTTTTTTAACAAAAATGTCACATAAAGAACCACACAGTAAATGTGTATCCTCAATGACATTTGGACACGGGTTATGACAATGAATCTGTTTTATAAGATAAAAGAGATTTGCAACTTAAATTGAACAAATACTGAACGTGATATTAGAGTATGTATGTGTGTATGTGTAATTACCTAAGAGTAATTACCAAAGTATAGCTACAAGATGAGAGCTACACACCCGGTGTCTCATCTTCTCTATAATCTTTGACATATGATGCTGAAACTACTGATGGTTTTTGTATCTGTCACATTCTCACTTAACTTTCACCAACTGTCCATAACTCTGCTCACAAAAGAGAACTTTCATATACAGTGGGGCCTCGATTTACGTTGGTAATCCGTTCCCAGAGACGTATCGTAAGTCGAAATGATTTTACCCATAAGAAATAAAGGGAATTGAATTAATTCGTTCCACACCCCCAAAATATTAACTTAAAAATACATTTTATACTGAGTACAATTTTTTTCTCTAACTACAATACAGTACATATGTTTATCTTACTCTATGGAGGACTCTTGATGGCATATGAAAGATGGTGAGGAGGGGGGGGGGGGAGAGGAGAGGTGTTACTGTTTGGAAGGGGGAGTCTCCTTCCATTATAACATCAGGCAGTGATGACTTCTCTGGGGTACACTCTCTCTACATTTTGCCTGCATACCACTAGGACCTGGTTGTGGTTCACTGCTTATTGGTCTCACTAAAAACCTTTCCATAAATTTTTGTTTTTCCATACGTTTAATTTTTGTCTGTAGTGAGGCATCACAGTGTCATTAAAAAGGTTAAGGCAACGGCCTACTGCACCATAATTTGGATGAGTCGTTTCAGCAAAAGTTTCCAATTCTTCCAATGCTGCACACATTTTCTTAATTAATGAGGAAGGGACATTCTGTACTGTCTCCTCCTCCCCTGAAGAAATTTCCTCAGCTGTCTCTTGTTGCTACTCCTTGTGAAGTTCTTCGGTGGTCAGTTCTTCGCTGTGTTTCTCCACCAGCTCGCAACACACAATACTCAAAACACTATGAATGCACTCTTTTTCTAAACTTCTCAAACCATCCCCTGCTTGTCTTAAACTCTTTCGCATTTGCATCATTCATTCCAGGGGTTTTCTTTGAAAGGTCTTCGTGCAATTTCCTTGCAGTTTCACAAGTGATGGCCTCTGAAACTTTATCACCCGCTAACTCCTTGTTGTGTATCCAAATTACAGTAATAATAACTGTCAACATCCTTAAGTGTTTGTGTTTTATGTTTTGTGATTATTGATATGCCTTTTGCCACTTTAGCACTCATAATGTCCTTTTTCTTAGCAAGTATGGTGGATATCGTTGACTAAGATTTGTTGTACTGCCTACTAGTTCAGGAACCCGCACACCATCTTCATATTTATGAATGTTCTCTTGTTTTTGCTCTATGGTCATCCTTACATATGTTTTCATATGTTGAACCTTAACACTGACTTTCTTGGGACCCATGGCATGATATATAATAATTAGTTTTATGTTCAAAAAGCAATCACCAAAAAGAAAAGGCATAACATTAAAAAAATTGATTTTCTTATAAGCGTGATCATCACTAAGCGGGCGGCTCTAGTAAATTGAGGCAGGTTGGCCTGCACGACCAGGAACCATGCTCTCGGTCGACCCGAATGTGTATCAACAAATATTGTTAGTCGACGACCCTATTGTAAGTCGAGTCGCATTTTCCAATCAAATTTATATTGTAACTCAAAATTATCGTAAGTCGGGGCAATCGTAAGTTGAGGTGCCAGTGTATATTCTTTTGTCCCTCTTTGTTTTCTTAGCTTAAATTGATGGCCTCTTGTTCTAGAAGTTGTTAAAAAATTCCTCCTTATCAACTTATTCCTGTCACTATTAAACAATAGTACATTATTAAGCTGTGTTATTAATACTTTATTAACAGTGTTGTATAGCAATACAGTATGCAGTAACTGATCCACCAAAATGTGATGTATTGCTCAGATTATGGCCTTAAATTGTTATGCAGATTTTATAGTAGATTTAATGTGTTGTTGTATTGGACAATAATTAATTGATCTGAAGCTTTCAAAGTGATGTCCTCTCCATATTTATGCGTTTCAAACACGATTCCTAACGTGCCTTTGCCCCTCCACGCTTAGCAAATACTGCTCTGTAATTTTAATTAAGTCTTAGTTTTAGTATTAATTTATTAATTTTAGTTTTAGTATTAAGTTTTAGTCTTAGTGTTTTTCCTGCACAAAACGCTTTGCGTAATAGTGGTTTTAGGCATTGTATGTACTAGCTCTATCTATAAATCCATCAACTTTTGTATCTTGCCATGTATGTATGTACCTTACCTGAATAAAAATTTATATTATTATTATTATTATTAATTTGTCTATGAGAATTATTTGCCTTCTCTGTGAAGCAATTTGGCACCATTTTCTCCCTTCATGCTTGTGCCTGTATTATGTTCATATTGTATTGTTAACAATCTTTACCTCAACCTTACTTACTAGGCCTAATTTTCTTTAACAAACTGCTCTATCACTTGAAAGTTGAAATTAACATTCATAGAATGTTATTTTTAAAGCTTTATCCTTTGTAACAAAAAGAAAAGGTTGACTTGTTCACAATATATTCAGCACACACCCCAGACTCTGAAGAATGCCAGTCTATCAACCTAATTATCTTTGTTTTATGCTAAAAGATCACAACATATTTTCTTATCAGTTTCCTGCTAGTAAATGTATGGATGCACACTGTAACTATATTTTTAGCCTATACGGTGGAAAAATATTCTGTATTTTACATGGTACCATCAACAATAATCTTCTTCTTAACCACTGCACTGTGCAGAGCACCTTAAGGTGCCCGATCGAGGGTGTGCAGAGCACCATATGGCAATTTTAGGTATAGGGAGCGATTCAGAACTTTCGCAGGTACACGGGGCTCACATTCTGTGCCTCAGGACTCTTGCAAACAGACGACATCTTGAAAAAAATCATCAGCATCCATGCTGGCTGCAAAAGCCTTAGTACTGAGAGAGTGATTAAGGCTGGTGTATGCAGGAGCAGCGCACAGAATCGCTGTGCAGCTAGGAGCCACAGCACCAATTAGTAATGATGAATAAAATAGGTAATTGAAATTATTTTGTGTTGATAGTGTAATAGATGATCCCGACTGTGATAAAGACTATGTACAACATTCAGATATCAGTGAATACAATGCTAGTTATGATATTCACGGCATGAAGTACACACACAGCACCCACCCATTGTTTTCTGCATCTACGCTTCATGAAACGACCTTATGTTCCTTCACTAATGTTCATTTTCTTATGGAAATAGATTCATATTAATGATTTTGTGACAGCAATGTGATAATAACAGCAGTTTTTCAACAATTCCTGGGTTTTGTGCCTCAAACAACATGTGTCCAGTTGTTGTCTCATTACTTGATTAAATATGCATGAGATATCAATAATGGTGCATGTATGTGTGACAAGTTACTCCTTGCAACCATAAAACAGAACAAATTATTATTTTTTGACATTCACAAGAATACAGCACATCATGCATCTTCATGCAATCTAATCCATGAAAAATGTTATCAAACTAATATTAATGAAAAAGGATTAATTATAACAACATGACAGTGAAGGTTATACTCACATGTATAAAATTTAAATACTTTACATTAGAAAGCACATATTCAAGTGTTCACTTAATGGACTTCATTATAAACATTCTATATTCTATTATAACTCAACAGAGATGAAGACTTTTGGATTCTAAAGTTGCATACAGAAGGAAGACGACATATGTGTTACACACATCTAGATGGGAAAATACCAGTAGAATATACAGTGTATATATATATATATATATATATATATATATATATATATATATATATATATATATATATATATATATATATATATATATATATATATATATATATGTCGTACCTAGTAGCCAGAACTCACTTTTTGGCCTACTACGCAAGGCCCAATTTGCCTAATAAGCCAAGTTTTCCTGAATTAATATATTTTCTCATTTTTTTTCTTTTGAAATGATAAAGCTACCTATTTCATTATGTATGAGGTAAATATTTTTTATTGGTGTTAAAATTAATGTAGATATATGATCGAACCTAACCAACCCTACCTAACCTAACCTAACCTATCTTTATAGGTTAGGTTAGGTAGCCGAAAAAGTTAGGGTAGGTTAGGTTAGGTAGGTTAGGTAGTCGAAAAACAATTAATTCATGAAAACTTGGCCTATTAGGCAAATTGGGCCTTGCATAGTAGGCTGAAAAGTGCGTTCTGGCTACTAGGTACGACATATATATATATATATATATATATATATATATATATATATATATATATATATATATATATATATATATATATATATATATATATATATATATATATATATATATATATATATATATATATATATATATATATATATATATATATATATATATATATATATATATATATATATATATATATATTTATATATATATATATATATATATATATATATATATATATATATATATATATATATATATATATATATATATATATATATATATATATATATATATGTCGTACCTAGTAGCCAGAACGCACTTCTCAGCCTACTATGCAAGGCCCGATTTGCTTAATAAGCCAAGTTTTCTTGAATTAATATATTTTCTCTAATTTTTTTCTTATCAAATGATAAAGCTACCCATTTCATTACGTATGAGGTCATTTTTTTTTATTGGAGTTAAAATTAACGTAGATATATGACCGAACCTAACCAACCCTACCTAACCTAACCTAACCTATCTTTATAGGTTAGGTTAGGTTAGGTAGCCGAAAAAGTTAGGTTAGGTTAGGTAGCCGAAAAAGTTAGGTTAGGTTAGGTTAGGTAGGTTAGGTAGTCGAGAAACAATTAATTCATGAAAACTTGGCTTATTAGGCAAATCGGGCCTTGCATAGTAGGCTAAGAAGTGCGTTCTGGCTACTAGGTACGACATATATATATATATATATATATATATATATATATATATATATATAGTGTAAGAAATAATAAGAACTAGAATTAACGATGACTATAAAAATGTGAACAGAATAAGGAGAATGACATATGAAAGGAGTATGATCATGTAAAAATGAATCAATGTTGAATGTAATGAAATGCCTCCTTCTGGTGACTCCGTGGTGCCAGCTACATTAACAGCGCCACCCAATTTGATCCATACCAAGCCCTTGCAAGTAATAATAATAATAATAATAATAATAATAATAATAATAATAATAATAATAATAATAATAATAATAATACTGTCATAATAATAATAATTTATTTAAAAAATATACATACGAATATTATAATATACAGGGGGGGGGGTTTAATTTTTTTTACAGAGTACCCTGTATATACATTTAATAAGACCACTAATACGCATGGCATTTCGGCCATAACTTAAAATATTACAGTGAGGTTGTTTAAAGGACTGATGAGGTAGGCACTTAATACTAAACATGTAGTATGCTAACATATATATTGCCCAAATGAACTTAGCAAATGATATATAGAAGTGTATAGCTTTTAAGGAAGGCATAACTTGTAAGCCTACTGGGAACCAGAAGACAAAACCCGGCCCTCTTTAAAGAGGCACAAGGAGCATAGATCACCCCAACCAAGAAGTGGCCACTAGAAAGGTGAGTGAAGGTAAACAAAGCATAGAAAATGAGACAGTGCAGCCCTAAGATTCATGAACCACACAGTTGTAAAGCAGTACTCTCCTTAACCCCTGCACTCCACACCTGTTTTTGGCAAAAACTTCATAGTGCTATTCTTAAGGACATATTTTGTTAGTTTTTATATATGTTCAGGTAAAGTTAATGTCAAAATGTTTCCAAGCTCAACTATTGTCATTTCAAAACACAAAGTGATGAAAACATTACAAAACATTAAAATATAGCCTAATTAAAAAAAAACGAACAACTCTCAAAACGACATTTGTTGGCCGGCACAGTTGAGGGGTTAGTGTCACCTGTGCACCACCATTAGACTGAACACCCTCCTCAATCCACAAGCCTTAACACCTCAGTCATATAACCAAGAAGATAGAAAACTGAAGATTTTTGAATAGGGAAGGGAAGGATCCCAAGAATTCACTGGTAAGAGGCATTTCATTACATTCAACACTAGTTTTTCTGGGGGGAGCCCCGTCGGCTCCCCGGAGCTATCCCAGGCTGATATGCTAATTTCAGACTTTGGCATCAGTCATGTGTATGGAGTTCTTAGGCCTACCGGAGACCACGGCCAGAACCGGGCCCCTCAGAGAGGCACGGGGAGCAATGGCCTATAGAAGCCCCCGTGTGGTTGGAAGCATTCTATGTCTGCCATCGACCGGGACAGGCACCCAGAAAGGTAAGCGCCCCAAAACAAACCCCTATTCTGGTTAAAATTGCTACCAAAATCCGAACTAGTGGATAGAACTCCCAAACAGAAAACAAGCAAACTAGTGTGACGTCACACGTCACCGCGCCGCTGTCTGCGCAGCTCCCCCTCCCCGGGAGGGGGAAGGTGGAGCCCCAGACCTCCCACGCCGGCTATCCACCCATCAGTTCTTCGGCTGATGCTATAGGCACCGGTTATGTGCTCCGGCTCCAGTGGTTGTTTCAGCACTGCACCTAGAGTGTGGTGTCTGTTTTCTAGGTGGTGCGCGAGCCGGGAGTGATTCTCCAGTACTCGGGCTGCATGCGCCTAGGGTTCCCTTCCCTAGGTGCCCTGTAAGTATTCCCCTGGGACTTGGGGCCACCTTCCACAAGTTCCTTGGGGTCTGCCCCTGCTAGGCCGTTTACTGCTTGGTTTTCGGCCGCTCTTTGTGTGCTCGGGTGTTCTGTCTCCCTTGTTCGCCTTAGAGTAAGGGCAGTTTTTGCACTGGTGGGGCACAGGGTACTGTGCAGCTTGTCTTTTCCCAATCATAGCGGCCGGCTCTGTTCCGCTTGGGTACGCTGTCCTCTTGCGGGTTTTCTTTTCTTTTTGTTTATCTACCTGGTGGGGGGGTCTGCCTTCGTTCTTGCCCCTGGTGTCCCTTGTGTTCTGAGTTTTCTGGTGGTACCCCCTGCTAGGTCCCGTGAGTGTACACGTCCCGGGGGTTCAGCTCTTAGAAAGTTGTTTGGTAGTTTTGGGTGCCGGTTAGCAGTACCCTGCCTGGGATTACCTGAGCGCGAGTCCTCTTATAGTAAACGCTCGGGACCCTGGGAAACCCCTGGGGGCGCGAGGGTCCGATGGATGTGACCCCAGAGCCCCCCCCCTCGCTTCCAGCGAGTTTGAGGGTTGCTCACCCCTTGTCTCTGGGTGACTCTCTGTTTTGCCTCCGTCTGCTGCCTGTGGGGTCGGTGACACCTTCGACCCGGAGCCTGCGAGTTTGTTGCTCGTTATGGCTCGGTTACCCAGTTGTGCTCAGCTGGTGCGGGCAGCAGAGGCGTTGCACTTGAGCCTTGGTGGTGGCAACGCTCTCGTGGTAACTCCCCGGGAGCCCCGGGGCTGCCCCGTTTGGTTCTTGTTTTTCCCCTGGATTCCCCTTCCTGCCTGCATCCGGTTCCTTACCGTCTGTAGGTTCAGGGCGGGGTTGGTGGTGTTGAGACTCGGGCAGTCTCGGGAAATCCCCTTCCGGGTAGTGAGGGGGCATTCGAGCCTGTTCCTCCAGCCGTGTTGTAAGAGTCTGCNGATTGAGATGGGTGAAGATATCCATTAGCTGGCACCCAAGGAGCCACTAAGAGGAGCCCTCCCAAAAAAATAAAATAATTTAAATGGATTAGATGATGCTCCGATGTGATCATTACTGCAATAAACAGTGTCGTTGTCCTAATGCCCTACACAAAATATAGCTTCCGTAGCATGAAAACGGGATAAAATTATCTTAGAAGTAAATTTGTATACTGTGCATACTGTTCTAAAATTAATAAATTATGATTATTTAATGATATAATTAGTATCAAGCTACAAGTTAGAGGTAAAAATTTAAAGCTATAAGCAGCAATTTATTGAGTGAATTAAGGATACTATAGTTTATACAGGCAGCCTGTTTTGTTTCTATGCTACTGGGAGTAATGCAACTACTACACAAGGCACCTGCTGGTGCTCTTGGATAATGGTGTCTCAGAGTACAGCCACAGTGCTGGTCACAAGGCTACATGTGCGAAGCTATAGGGAAAACGCAGCACCGACATGGGACACAGAGAGGGACGAGGCACCAACCAGGGGGGGGGGATAAATGAGAACCACAGGTAGGATAGGGACGAAAATAGTTGGGTTAGTCAAAAAAGACATGGTAAAAGGAGTGATGCATATGGTACCCATATAAAAGACACACAGAGGCCATAATACCTAGCAAGGTAAGGATAATAAACACCTAAAAACAAGAAAGAAGAAAAGGGATGAAGTACTTACAAGGAGAGTTCAACTGGAAAAGGTCAACTGAGCATTGTATCCAACAGATGCAAAAAATTGCTCACAAAAGGTATGAAATAGGGAAAATGGAATGTGATGCTCACAAAACATATTATGTGGCTAGGAGATGGGAAGATCATTTTCCATAGACAGGGAAAGATGAGGGATATTTAATATGAAGTTAAGGAGATAAATGAAGCATAGTTTATTTTCTAGATCAGCAAAATATTCTTAGGGCAAAAGAAATCTGAACTAAAAATACCAGTAAAATCTCTGAGGATATTTTTGCATAAATCTGTGGTATGAAAAGGACTAGCCCATTAAAAAACATGGCTACATAAAACCATACACCTACTCAACAAATAGTAAAAGAACAACAGGATACTTCATAAGCATATGTGCTGAGACACAGATCTCAACCCAGAAAATTGAGAACACACTTGCAGCACAAAGACAATAAATATCTTTCCTCTACTAAAATTTATTTCCTCTACTAACACCCTATAAGTTGACTGAAGGAAATACAACTGCCTGTAATGATCTGCCTGAGCAATATAACATCAGACTATTTACAAATAAAATAAAATTCACAAATGAATCATATAAAAGGAAATCTTGTTTGCAGCATCCAAAACTTTAACAAGATAGCTTCTTGAAAATGGAGACACCTACTGGAAAGATGTATCTCTGATAAATAATTAATTATCAGCAGCATATCCAAGAGTTTGAAATCACTAAAATTAAATTAAGATACGACCAAAATTTACAGCTACCCTATACTGTACAGTATTTAGATACACCTAAAAACCCAACTAACTTCTGGACAAGTGCATATCTAAGAGATACTTTTTTAAATGCAAGCAAATCTAAGATGCTTGTGTAAGCTATCCACACAAGGAGCACTAAGGAAAAAGAAAAGATTACCTTAGTTGCTGCCAAATGTATTTACATTAACCCTTTCGCTGGCCTGGCGGGGCACCCAAATCGCATTGGAAGGTAGGCTGAGCATTGACGGTGAGCACACAACCCAATGTTAAACTCATTCACCCACATGTTTATACTTAATAATAAGCCTTTGCAAAAAATTTGCATGACGTCATTAGCGTTATTCCACATACTCTGTACTTTAGTTTTATGACGGAATATGCAGCATTAGGCAGCGAAAGTGTTAAATGAATAATAAAATCCCCAAATGTTGGGTTTATAATATTAAAACCTTAAGAATAGGATCTCTCACTTCATCTCCAAGTATTTGACCCTAGTCATCCTCCCTCTGCCTCTCCATGTGCTTTATTCTTCCCATTCCCCACCACTTCTGTCTTGCTCTTAAATGCATCTGGTTTTCCTTAAGACCAAACAGATTAAACTTTTGAATTAATACAGATGTGACTCTCATTAATGCTATATATATATATATATATATATATATATATATATATATATATATATATATATTATATATATATTATATATATATATATTATATTTGTAAGTAAATCCAATTGTACTCCATGTGGCAATCAGCTACTTGCTTTCTGCCTCAAACAGAAATATGTACAGAAAAAGGTCAGCTAGGCTATTAAATAGAGAGAAAAGCCTTAAGCACATTCATGGATTATATATATATATAAATATAAAATAAACAAAGTAACATATATACAGTTTATATATACAAGTTTTAATAAGCACATTTTTTTTCAAATTGAAGTTAGGCACAAGGCATGATAATATTCAAATATTAGGCAATTACTTGCAGTAATTCTTTTGTTATTAGTGTGCAAGCTAGCTGTAAAAGCTTGAAATATGAACGTGCAATTCTGAGAGAGAAGTATGGCCAGGTAAGTTGCATGGGAAATGATTTAGATTATGGTGTCTATAATGTGTAAAAGGAAACCCTTTAATTAAAGAGATCCCAGAGTATGTCATTATTAAATAATGCATCAACAAACCATTCAATTCATTCTATTTCATATACCTGAAGTATATGCACCATGACTACTGGAGACATAATTTTATTGACTTATCACAAAGTATCTATTGTTCAACTGTTAAGACGCTCTCTAGAATGTACAACTGAATAAATAAAACAAATGAATTAATTTCCCACAATTTACAGAGTAATTTGAAACATATAATAAAAGCCATTTCCTTTTTCAATGGAGGTTTTGTATAATGATAATTTTGTATGCAATTTCTTTACTAAGTCATCTCCCTTGCTTATATTTTATATATTCACACTGTTGTATTTTATGTATAAAACAAATTAATATGCATTACAAGCTGTTACTCAAACTTATTTTGTATTTACTAAATCTTTTTTATGATGGTTGAC
>WNGS01000337.1:8536814-8576427 GCA_020271785.1 Procambarus virginalis | reverse complement strand
TATATAGTATATATATATATCTAATATAATACTGTATATATATATATATATATATATATATATATATCTATATATATATATAATATATATATATATATTATACTATATATATATATATACAGTATAGTAAAGCACATTGGTATATTAAAGCTCTGATGATTACATTGACAACTTGATTGGTAATTTAAACAAGCTTAATAGGCACCATCCAGCAGATTGAGTGCACATATAAGACAGCAATGATCACAATGGTAAAGATGTTCAGCTTGGGTACATAAGGATTGGGAGATTGGGTAGCAATAGATACAGTGTAATTTTAAAGCAAAAGGTAAAAAACTATGAAGATGAAATTAGGTACTTTTTAGTTTTGTTTTTGAATGATGCAAAAGTTGGACAGCTTTTCAATTCATTAAGGAGTGAGTTCCATAGACTGGGTCTCTTTATTTGCATAGAGTGTTTACACCGATTAAGTTTGACTCTGGGGGATATCAAAGTGATATTATTTCTGATGTTCCTAATATGGCTGCAACAACAGACACGGATTTTATATCTTTACTAAAGGATATACTTGATGTGCAATAGCATTAGACACTTCTGGTTACATCCATGATATGGACTGAAGGCAAACACAACTGACTTGGCTTTAACATCAGACACTTGATGGGGTTGTAACGCAGGGTACTCATACATGATTACAATAGACATTGATATAACGCATAATAAATACACTACAGTTTCGAATTAAAAACAAGTACAGCATATGGGCGGCAATCTATATTCATGCTATTGATAAGTATAACCTGATATATCAACAGTAGTCGACTAAACTTCGGTGACCTAATTTCAGGGAACACGCGGAGGCCAAGCTTGGAAAAGTATACAAACTAGCACTGTATGAACGACCAGGGGCGGAGGGACAAGAGGAGACGGGACCAGTCGGAAAACAGGTACTCAACTACCATAGCTAGCTATCACCAATACTCCTCAGCCTAGGTGATCCAGGTATGTGTATATGACCTGCAGTAGTTAATTGCTCGTTCAAGCTGGCAGGGAATGGCTGGTCAGGAAGGTTGTAAACATTTTGTTTAGTTTTAATGAATAGTAATTTGATACAAAATTTAAAATTATGCTACTGTAATATAGAATGTTTTTTGTCTTTATCTTCATATGTATAGCTTTTTAAGTAGAGAGCATCTCTAACCTTCTTGGCCATCCAAAACCTGTCAGTTGACCACTCGAGGCCAACACCTGCCCACAAAGCCGCATGCCGCCCATCTGTTGGTCCGCCCACAGTCCTGCCCTGCCAGCACGCCCACCCCTGCAGGCCCATAAATGTCCGCGTTCGGGCTCATCATGGCCATGTGTCCGTTGGAACATCGTCTTCATGTGTACTTCTCTGCTCAGTCTTCTCCTGCTGGGTGACTCCTCTGGCTCTCTGCTGGTCTCACCTGCTGTTTCTCTTCTCTTCTGCTGCTGCGGTTGTGATAATAAGGGGACCCCGTCACGAGAGGTAGCATGCACCAGAGACAGGCAGCCCTATCCCACCAACCATACATCCTCACCTCTGCATCAGGAGTATCTCAGGCCAACTCTTATACTAGTTTACTCAGTTGTGCTTTCCATTAAGAAAATAATGTTGAATTTCAAGCAGCTTTACAGAGAAAAAATTACGTAATAGAAAAATTAGGATTACACGTATTTACAGACCTACACTTCAAAAGTATAAGTGAAATTTCGATGCTCATGTAGGACTCAGCTTTCTTGTAGTTCACAGTGATTATTAATAGTTTGCATAGATTTTTAAGAAAATAACCAAGAAATCTAGACACTACCTTCAATAAATTTGTCAATGTGATTCTAAATAGTTTGTGTATAAAAGATGATCTCTATTATTTTTTTGTCATGGTCACAAGCACGGTATCCTCTGTTTTCCTACACGCAATATCAAGAACAAGACGACATACTTTCAAATTACAAAACAATACCTCAAAAATTCAAAGAGTCAGACAGATGGAATATATGAGAGGGAAGGATATACCAACACATTTGGAAGCTTCAAAAACTGTATGATGGCTTATAAGGAAAATGGCATCACAATTTTAGCTCCCACACAGTAATTACACTTTCATAATTACAGAGAGTGCAAGAAATTACATATTCCCATATATTGCCACTCATATTACTTGCTCACTCAATGGGTCACAACTCTGTAGGGGTACAGAATAGTACTTGCAAACATCAACACCAACTTTAGCCACAAAACTTTACCTTCACATGAGCTAGATGCTAGACCATGATCCCTTTCCCATCTTAATGCTAGCAGTCACCCCTCACATGAGCTAGATGCTAGACCATGATTCCTTTCCCATCTTAATGCTAGCAGTCACCCCTCACATGAGCTAGATGCTAGACCATGATTCCTTTCCCATCTTAATGCTAGCAGTCACCCCTCACATGAGCTAGATGCTAGACTATGATTCCTTTCCCATCTTAATGCTAGCAGTCACCCCTCACATGAGCTAGATGCTAGACCATGATTCCTTTCCCATCTTAATGCTAGCAGTCACCCCTCACATGAGCTAGATGCTAGACTATGATTCCTTTCCCATCTTAATGCTAGCAGTCACCCCTCACATGAGCTAGATGCTAGACCATGATTCCTTTCCCATCTTAATGCTAGCAGTCAGCCCTCACATGAGCTAGATGCTAGACCATGATCCCTTTCCCATTTTAAAACTAGCAGTCACAACTTTTATTAAACTTGCATCATCAAGTACAAAGAAGAAACATTTTGCAGAGCAGACATAAGCCCAAAAGTTAGTCACTACAGAGAAATATGGGAAAGGAAACAAACAATTGAAGCACACCTGTCATATAATCATCTGTTGATGCATACCACATTTTTTAATATACTGTACAGAGATTATGTATATCCTTAAATTAAATTAAATTGAACGTTGACAAAACTTCTGGATATCAGAGAATTTAAAATCAAAGAATTACTGATTTAAGAGAGTACCGTATTATTTTATTTACTGGGGGTATATACAATATTCTAAAATTTGTTTAAACAATTGCTAGACAATAACAATGGGTCACATAGCAATGTTGGTATAGACTTACAGGAAGATACAGTGTGTTTTGTAAACATTTTGGTGAATGTATACAATTCATTCATATTAGTACAGTGAATAGCTACAAACTAATTATTATGCATAAAGTGATAAGTAAGGTTGAGATACATTCTTACAAAGCTACTGATATGCACACTACTTCAGGCAAGGCTAACATAATTATTGACTTATTTAATGACAATTTACAATGATTTAGAAGCTACCAGAAACATCGCTAATCTTACACAAAGTACTGTAATTATTATCTGTGGATATATTTTAGTTAACATACAAGCGGGTACTGCTTAGGAAAGGTGGGTATAATGTTAAATTATATAGTCGTAGGAGATATATTTTTTCATAATACTACTGGAATTAGTGCCACAAAGGCTACAAATAAAAAGTAGTTTACACTTTTTAGAGCAAAATATCAACTTAGAAAACTGTAAACTATTCAGCCCGTCCTCCAAAAATAGGGAGGTAAATGTAAGAGCACCAATAAGTGCAATTATGTACTATTCATAGCAGTTAAGAATTGTACTTATTTTCACTTAGTATTAAATCGTTCTGCCAAATATATTGTGAATATTTGAGTTTACCTGAAAAACTGAATAGAAAACCACGACCTCACCTAACCGTCTCAGTTTTTAAAGATAATAATTTTATTGCTTCTTAATTACAATTAATACTTAACCTATAGCTATATTGATATTATAGTTTTATAAAACTAATAAAACAAAACTAAAATATATCAATAAATTGTAAAGTAACTCAGGATATTTTCCAATTTTGCATAAAATCTCTATTGTTTAATAAAACTAAAAGAGAAATTCCTGATATTTAAAACTTGTGTATAGCAATTTGAACTTTAAAACTTCATCCTAAAATTCTTAGTGTCTTAACAGAAACGAGGAGAATAAATGGGGAGGTAAATGTAACAGCCCCATAAGTGCAATTATGTACTGTGTATGACAGTAAGGAAATGTACTTATTACACTTGGTATTAAATTGTACTGTCAATTTGGAGGATGGGTTGAACTATTAGTCAAAACTCCAAATTTTAATATACTGTCCATTTATATATTAGCTTACATCATTATTCTATAAATGTATTATCTACAGCAAAAAATATTATTCTTAAGGTTTGCCCAAAATGTGTCATGTAAATAGAGGGGTTATAGAAATTATAAATATTTATGTAATCATGCACTTGTTTATATGTAAATTATTTTATTATTATTATTATTATATTGCATGCTGCAAAACTAGGAGAATAACAATAGAGGTTCACGTCTCAGCATAGTAATGATGACCGATGCCACTAATAACAAAATCAAAGGCTATAACTCTTATGATTTATGAATTTATTAATTCACTAATATGACAGTGTCAGACCACGGAGGAAAATTGAAACAAGAATTTCCTTAAGTACTTTCGTACTTTTAGTACGAAAGTACTAAATTAGTACTTTTCACTAATAGTATATTAAAAAATCTACAAGAAATAATAAAGGCTTATCTTTTTTTTTTTTAATTTTGGTGTGTGTGTGTATACATTATCATACAGCCACTTACAAGGAGAGTGTTTCAGGCAACTCTTAAAGCTAACGAAGTAGTTAAGGAATCAGGAATTTTAAACATTAGGAATTTGCAGTGACTTGTAAATTAGAAGGTGAACAAACACTCTTAAAACAAAAAAAAAAAAAAAAAAAAAGGCATTAAAACTACTAACTGGTATACATGAAAAAATTACAATAATTTATACGTTATCACTTATAGTCAGTTTAAACAAAAGTACATGTACTTAAAACTAGCGAATATATCTGTACCTGTATATAGTTAACATGTTCAAAGATACTAATGTTAAAATTTTGGTAGTGATTATTTAACAATAGCATTGGGAAAATTGATGACAGTGAAGCTAATGGGGAATTAATTTCTACCACGCGCCAAGCCAAGAAGATTAAATCATATAAACTAATAATGGCATCATTAGTATTATTTTAGGTCATGTAAACTAATATTGGCATCATTAGTATTCTTTTAGGTCATGTAAACTAATAATGGCATCATTAGTATTCTTTTAAGTCATGTAAACTAATAATGGCATCATTAGTATTCTTTTAAGTCATGTAAACTAATAATGGCATCATTAGTATTCTTGAAGGTGAAGGGACGACGACGTTTTGGTCCGTCCTGGACCATTCTCAATCGACTTGAGAATGGTCCAGGACGGACCGAAACGTCGTCGTCCCTTCACCTTCTAGTGTGTGGTCTGGTCAACATACTTTAGCCACGTTATTGTGACTCATCACCTGCATTAGTATTCTTCTGAGTTCTGAAGTTGAGCTAGTTGGAAATTAGTAAAGTACTGTATGCTAAATTAAGCACTACTAGGGGTTTCTCAAAGCTCTTTTGCTGTGTAGTCTAAATGTTAATTTATTATACAATAGTATTTTATTTGTTTGTGACATGAAAGGTAGGATAGTGATCAGTAGTTCTGTTACTAATTATGCCAGAGGTGAGAGGGACTGACATTAAGATATTTTGGTGCGTTTGGTAACTGGGCAATAACAATGAATAAAGTATATGTTAATGAGTTCTACTGCATTCCTCTTAGAAAAATTCAAGTCAGGGGTTACCATTGGAGAAGAGGGCTATGTAAATATAAAGAAACCAAACAAGATAATGCATGGAGTGTGTGTGTGTATATGTTCAACATGCTACTGTAGCTTTCATCTCACTTGTCTGAAGATAAACTCTTATAAATAACATGGTCTGAGAAGAGCAGACCGGGGAGCATTGAACCCGATTTTTTAATTAATAGCTTGATAATAAAATAATATTGACTTGGTTTCAAATTTTAAATCTACTGCACTGCTTAATTATTTTTTGTTATTTTACATGATACAAATATTTCATTAAGATTATGAGAGAAACTCAAGTTATAATTGATCAACTTTCCTTGAACACTGGAATATAATCACCTATAAAAATATACAAATGATAATATTGTATCTGATAATACTACTGATTGCAAGATGCAGATAATAATAACTCACCTGGTCAAGGGAATCAGTCTGGTAGGTAGGATCTGAGGTTTCTGGAAGTGTAGCCAAAGATCGTCTTTCTGCTTCATCTCCAGGCATTTTATCACTTCTCACACTCTCCTGTTTGGTCAAGGTCATTCTTGTTCCGGCTAAAGAGGGTTTCACAGAATGAGGAACCGTAGTTTTGTGAGTTGTAGTCACAGCTGTGGTAGGCACTGCTGTTGGGTGTGATGAGACAACACCTGCACCTCTAGCTGCTGCAGCTGCTTTTGCTGTTGCTGCTTTTGTTGTTTGATGAGCTGCAACATTAGCTTGCTGTGCAGCTGCAGCAGCTGTTGCAGACACTTCTTTAACAGCTGTGTTTAATGTGTCACTCATCTTGGACGTTATGCCAGACATGGCATTAAAAAGGCCACCTTTTTTATTCATACTACCAATACTACCAAATAGTCCAAAACCACCACCAGCAGGCTTAGCTTGCTGCTTTTGTTGCTGAGCTGCCCGCTGCTGTGCTGTCTGTTGTGCTAAGTGTGGCTGAGCCTGTGGAACGGTTAACTGCATAAACGGGCGGCTGGATTGTGTGGTGGTGACTGTGGTGGTGGTGGCAGTGATGGTAGCAGCAGTGGTGGTGGTGGTGTGAGTGGATGAAAGGGAGATAGGGAGTTGAGGAAGTAGCTTGTTAAATAAGCCACCATCAGGTTTATGTTGTGTGTTTTGTGTGGGTGCTACATGGTTACCCAAAGGCTTTGCGGTGGTGGAGGAGGATGTGGTGGTGGTGAGCACCGAACTGAGGGCTTTAGTAGTGGTGATGGCCGAGGTGGTAGTAGTGTAGACTGAAGCGAGGCTGGAGGGTGCAGTGATCATCTTGGAAGTAACCGGCACTTTGCTACCATCACCTTGCATTTCTGCCATTGAGTCCAAATGCTCATTACTACGATAAGCATAATTATAATTCTCATTATAATTGTGAAAGACACCAGCTTCATCATAGTACCCATAATAACCATCATAATTCTGATAGTAGGTCCATCCATCTTCCCCATAGTATCCATATTGGCTATAATCATAGTTTTCACCTGTTTTATCATACCCGTAATACTGGTCATATTCTGCATATTGCCCATACTGGTCATAACCATACATGTCATACTGTTCTCCAGCATAGCCATCATCATTCTTATCATTCTGGTAACCCTCATCTTTACTACACTCTTTACCATATTCACCATAATACCCATCTATCTTGTCCTTGTCATACCAACCCTCTTGATCGTTCTGGTACCCGAGATCTGTTTGCTCATCTTTGGCCGTCTTGCTGTCGTAGTCATAATCAGTTTCTCCTGTTGGTGCACTGTGGAAAGGGGATAAAGCTTATTTGTATTTTAGTCAAGGAGAAGCAAATTAACTTATTTTTCTGAAGTACAGTATTAAAATTATATGGTTCGTGACATGCAACACAGAAAATTATACTGTAAAGGATAAATACTTCTTTGATCTTAATATTCTAAAAATACATCTTAAATCTTAACATTCCAATAAGTACTTCTTAGGTCTTAATATTACAAAAATCATACTTAGGTACAAATATTTTTAGTTACGCCAGACATCTAGTTTAGCGTAACAACATACTGCAGTTGAATAACTAACTGTGGTCAACAGCTGACTGTACCTGCTTCATGACTAGGCACAATAATGGAATAAGGTGCTCATATTACTGAGTTTAGCTTCTAAATGTTAGAACTGACTTAAAGAAGTTAAAAAACCCAACAAGTAAATCAAACATCTACCCACTCTGACTCTCCAACAAAATACTGTATACCAAATGTGAAAGAAGAAATGGAAGAAATGATTACAAACTTATCTGGGACTTGCAAACCAATAGGATGCAACAGATACAATAAACCTATCCAGAAATGAGCAAAAATTATGTTACAATATATTGCAAACAAAATTAAGTAAATCCATTCACCCTTGACAATTAGTCTATATGAAAATGCTTAACAGGCTGAATGCTGTATTTCTAAAACATTTTATTCATAATCTGACACATCTCTGAGACTTTCATTTACACCTCTATATTTGTTACCACAGATCATTTACTTATTATATATCACACCTATCCCAAACCATATTTTCAAAATCAAATTTTTTGCATGTTTAATTTTAAACGTTTCATCTGACAAATATTTCTCTTCTTTAAAATAAAAAATAAAATAAAAAATAACCAGTACTGGAAATAGAATCACTGAACCATTACATTATCTGTGACAATGAGACTGATAGATTCTGGATATCTGACTAGGCCCATATATTCATTTTTTAGCCACAACTAGACAACAAATTGATTATTAAATGAGTAATGATGAAATATATGCAACAAATACAGATTTAATTTACTTTTATCTGCTTATCCAGCAGATTATCATAAGCATTATCCATGTAACCATCCACGAGTCATATCCATCGGGTAGGGAAGATGCATGACTCAACATGTTTCGGGCTCATGGATACTTTAATAGATGTGTGATGGCAATTTTAAACAAATAGAGATGTGATTATTATTAAACTAAAACATAAAGCCACTAAAACAAAACTGGTCAAACTCTTTCTACTCAAATGCTTTAATATTCACCAGGTCAAATAAAGAAGCTATACAGTAGAGTAGACTGAGTTATTAAAATATGAAGGCAGAAATTTAACTTAATGCAAGAAGGGATCATAGTGTAGGTCCAGCAAACACACAATGTAACCTCAACATTAATTTTCATTATTAAAATGTTATTAATGTTTAATAATAATTCATTGTGTCGAGAGACAGGAAGCCAGTGTGTTTTCATACGTGTAGACTTATATTGAGGTTCCCCCTCCCCCTCCTCCCCTGTCCAGCCACTTGGGCTGGACGGTAGAGCGACGGTCTCGCTTC
The DNA here is from genome assembly GCA_020271785.1 of Procambarus virginalis. Taxonomy (NCBI): domain Eukaryota; kingdom Metazoa; phylum Arthropoda; class Malacostraca; order Decapoda; family Cambaridae; genus Procambarus; species Procambarus virginalis. The sequence goes on along the minus strand of WNGS01000337.1, from coordinate 8,567,342 downwards.
ATGCGGGTCGGCGTTCAATCCCCGACCGTCCAAGTGGTTGGGCACCATTCCGTCCCCCCGTCCCATCCCAAATCCTTACCCTGACCCCTTCCTAGTGCAATATAGTCGTAATGGGCTTGGTGCTTTCCCTGATAGTTCCCTTCCCTTCCCCCTCCTCCCCCAGGCTAATGACTGACCCTGCCCAGGATGCAACCCCACAACAAGCTGACTAACTCCTGAGTACCCCTCACTGCTAGGTGAACAGCGGCATTAGGTAAAAGGAAATATGCCCAACAATTTATGTCCCCATCCGGGATTTGAACCTGGAATTCTCGAGTGTGCATCGAGAATGAACCACGACTGTACTATCGTAACCCTAATGTATATGTAAAATGTTAAACAACAATGTAAAACATTTAGGTTACATTATGTTTTTGTGCTTACCAGCTTAGTCTGAATAGAAGTGGCTCCAAGTGGTAGATAGAGATATCTATAGTGTTGCTACGACCTTAAAAGTGAAATGGCTGAAAGTAGAGCACTGCAAATCACAAGGATTTTGATGTGGCATCACATCAACAAACGTGATGTAGAATGCACTATAAACAAGGATGTATGAATATGNTTCATTCATTTATCTCTCTTTTGCCACTAACTGCATTTACTCTTTGTTTTTTTACATTTCTTGCTTCTTTTTTGCTTGCACTGCATATTCATTCACTTACTGTCTTTCATTCTCATTCTTCCATTTTCTTTTCTCTTCATATTGTACTTGATTTTGCTCAAAAACAAACTACTCACTTCTTATACTAATCTTTCACGTGATGTATTCATTCACTTTCTTTATGCATTATAATGCTTAATTTTTATTTTACTGCACTATATATATATATATATATATAGATATATATATATATATATAATATATATATATATATATATTATATATATATATATATACTATATTAAATAATATATACTACTATAAAATATATATATATTAGTTTATATATATATATTATATATATATATATATATATATATATATTTAGAAAATAATATATGCATCTCATTCACTTACTTCAAAAGGGTCTCCATTTAGAAGCCTGCTTTATCTACCACATAAGCGGTAGTGGTAAAATGTCAAGCAGTCTCAGGCACATTAATGGGCTCTGCAGTAGAGTGTGACTGAGAAGGAAGGTAAAGAGGCACACACACACATACTATGGGAAGACTAGAGGCAAAACTAAGCTGAGGGGTTATGTGTGCTGTGGCGGCAAAAACAAAAACTCGAGTGCAGCGAAACCTCAAATGTGTTAAGGGAGTGGGGGAGGAGGGAAGTAGGGATGTATGTCTGATATTGAGCGACTTGTATGTTTAAATATTTTTAGTGCTGCCGATAGCAAGAATTAACCATGCACTGGAGGAACTAAAAGTCACCTTAGTGGTATCACTCTCAGCCATCGCGTGCTCCGTCCGAGTCTTCATGTCGAAATCAATGATCTGGGAAGCGGAGGAGGTACGGAGGTGTCAATACAGTTACTGAGCCTTTCCAAAACAAGTTAAAGATTGTAAGTGTTATTTATTGTAAGAGCTAAATTATTTCTTTTGGATTTTTACGAGTTTGTGGGGATGCCGGGAAAGAATTAACACAATGGAAGGAAAAACTGCTCATGTTAAAGTAGTAGGTATAAACGAATGGGGAGGGGAACTACTAATCAAGGGGGTTCAGTGAATAAAAAAGTAAAAATTATCTACTGGAGAGACAAAAGTTATTATGACGGAAATGCGTCATTGTACCGCCAAGGAGAGAATGCTATTAATAACTAGATCTAGTGCATCTGTTATACTTATGCAGGTGAGACTGGCTCTATTTATATAATTTAAATAATTATTCGATTATAGTTCTAAAATAGGTTCTATTTCTACATTTAAAATATCGACTCACTTTGACTGCTATTTTTAAATAATGAATTGATAAAATTGATAAAATTCAATTTAGAAACTACAGGTACTTGGAAAAATTGGAAATAATCCAGTCAGATTATATATATAATATAATAAATAGATATATATATAATATATAATATATATATATATTATATATGTAAATATATATATATATATTATATATATATGATATATATATATATATATTATATATGTAAAAATATATATATATATATATAATATATATATATATATATATATATATATATTATATGTAAATATATATATATATATGGATATATATATATACACATATATTTATTTATATTTATATAACTGGTACTTTAACTACATGAAAAAGACCAACCATATTTGCACTATGAAAACTTGCTTCATCCATTGCATTAAAAATATCGTATAAATTATGGTGATATTAATGGAACAGGACGCATCGTATTACTACAGGTATGAAAGGCTGTACAGTATATATATATATATACATATGCGTTTGACTAAGGCAAGACAATGAAATACTAACATGGAAGAAGTTAACTCGCTGAAGAGACAGGGTAATCAAGACAACATAATGCACCGATCTGCTTCCATATAAACAATGCAAGTTGACTAATGAACTCAAGAATCTATGACTTGCAAATTGATTTAAAATGCAAAACATGTCAAAATCATTAACTCCTTGTTGCAATCAAGGTATACGCAAAATTTTACACTTATAATTATAAATAAAAGCTACATAAATTTGCCTATTACATCAGTTTGGTATCAACTTTAAAAAAAACTCTTTCAACAAAACTAGCATGATAATGTACAAGGACAATGAATTGAAAACTCTACATATATTATCTATAACACTTTCTTAAAAAAGAGCATTGCAGTCAAGACTTTCAAATTTTCAATTTGATTTAAACTTTATAAATTTTAAAATTTACACGCGAAAGACAAGCGAAAATAACTAAAATACGAAAAATCTAGCAGGATTAATGTAAACAGAAATATTCACCTTAGACTCCTTGGCTTCTCCTCTTTTGCCTACGAAAGAAGGAATAGAAAGAAGTATTGAATAACAAAGAAAAGATAGAAAGAAGATAAAACTGGAATAGAGAGAGTTGATTTGGATGATTATATGTTTGTTTTCAGAAATTTTTCATATGAGAATTGTTAAAAATATATGCATGAATGTGGTATATATGAGATTATATATATATATATATGTGAGAAAGCTGCATGAACGCGCAAGCCATATATCACTAAGAACTCTTGACCCGGCCAGGATTCGAACCCATGCCGTCCAGGATCACCCCTAAACGTACACAGTACCGTGACCACCGCACCAATGATCGATATCATTGGTGCGGTGGTCACGGTACTGTGTACGTTTAGGGGTGATCCTGGACGGCATGGGTTCGAATCCTGGCCGGGTCAAAGAGTTCTTAGTGATATATATATATGTATATATATATATATATATATATATATATATATATATATATATATATATATATATATATATATATATATACATTTATATATTCTATATATATATATATACCTGTATATGTATATATTCAAGTTTTAATCTATTATAATATATAAAGTTCAGATGAGTGTTGGCGTGTCATTACATCAAAGGAAGAGAAAAACCCAAGACCGCAAAGCATTTTCCATTTAACAATTTGCATCAAGCCTTATATCATAGCTTTTCCAGATGTTAGAACACATAACATAAGAAGGCTTATTGTATATTTTTTATTAAGAGTGTTAAAAATGCACATCAAATTATGATGTTTAAGTTCATATTACAGTCAACTGCTGAGCAAAATGCACATTTCAGAACAAACTATCTCAAGTTAAAATTTAGGATCAGAGAAAAAAATATTTGAGTTAAGTGTGCATCACATTCAGCTACGAGATATTTTAAGTTCCAACCCTAAGAAGATATGATGTTATAAATTTGTAACAAGTGCACACTTTGACGAGTTTAAAGATAGCTTAAGAACAAACTGTGTTGCAAGCTAACAACTCAAAAATATGCTACATGTTCAAACCGCTGGGTATGTTAAAAATTGTCAACAATATATACTGAACAGGTCATAACAAATGTACAACATTACCACAAATGTACAGATCAAGACATATGTACACCTCTACAACAACACTAATGCTGCACTAAAGCCTTTACTTACCTGTCTTTGTCGTGTTAATTTCCTTGCGATCTGCGCCATTTAACAAAACATATAAATGTATAACAAGAACCAAAAAAACACCATCATATTAAGACCTACACAGTAGGTTGATTGATTTAGTTTTACATGACAGTAAGCTTTGATATTTTATTTTTGATTAGCGTAGAAGATGAGTGTCTTACTTTTCTTGGTTCGTGCTACATTTCTTATTTCCAGGATCCTTTTTTGTGTTATCCTAAAATGCTCACCTTGTGAAGAAGCTCCTCTCATGCATTTTCTGACTTGTACAGTATGATTAGGGTCTAAATATTATAATATAAAATTTCATTATTAGAACTTTGTGCCTCTATTTCTGACCTTTTACTTCATACGCAAATTTTTCTGATGGCATAATTCACCAGAGCTTCTTGTATGTGAGCTGTATCAGCCAGCTTCTAATGGGAAGGATCCCTTGTGGCTGTAATTCCTCCACCTCTTCATAACTCTGCTTCTGAAGATGTTCATATGGCTTTTCTCAGCCATCACATCCTCTTTCTCAACCTCTGCTACTGACTGAGGTGAGTGTTGAGATTCACATTCTTCCCCTTAAACCTACAACACAGTAGTGACTCACCTTGCTAAGGTCTCCAGGGTATGGTTCAATCCTTGCATTGACGGCTTCCCTGGACTCTGTGCCACTTTCATATTCAGTAGAATACTGTGCGTCCCCCTCCACGAATCTTTCCTCTGAACCCTGAGACAACATTCTCAGTCAATACCATGAGTAATCTTTAGGGAATTAATACAACTAGAGTTGTCTTTGTAGAATGAGTTAAATTATTTTGACAACTGCATGTTTATAGTCTACATGTCTTTACAAAAAACACACAAAAAATAGAGATGTATAGATTTCTGAACATATATATATTTATCAACAATTATAGAAGCAACTATTCAAATATTTATTTTGTCAGACTTTTTATTAAATATTAGTAAGGAGGAGTAGAGTAAATAAGTATTATATATAAAAATGTAATTAGGTTTGAAAATGAGATGCCAAAGAACTTACCACTAACATTACAGGTCATACCTTGGCATGAGAGTTTAGAATGGAAAGCAAGAAGCAACATACTGAAGAAAAAGCCTGTTAAAATTAATGTACATAGTAAGTAGAGATTGCCTGGATCTCATCATATGACATAAGCATGCAGTGCCACAAGTGTATGACTGAAATAATAAAATAAAACACAAGATGCTTTGATTATAGACATGTTTTGTCTAATGACAGAATATAATAACAAATTACTTTCTCCCATTATAATGTTAATTTAAAATTGAGTTAAAAGGTTTCTTTCACTTTATAGAGGGTTAAAGAGAGCACAAAATACTGTCAATAATGTAGAGAAACACCAAGTTAAGAGTAGACTTTATTGAAGATGAAATTTAATTTGTAAAGACTATTAAATCTATCAGAGCTACACAGGAATGGTGTTTATAAAAGGGAAAACAAAAGAAGTGAAGGTAGGATGTGATCTCGGAGGTGAGGCCTTATGTAAATCAAAGCTTGTATCTTTATAGTGTACAGTATATTGAATTAACAAGTGGTGTAGCAATCCAGAAATGCCCTTAAATCAATTCAATAGTATTATAGTGCTTGATGATTACAGATACCATAAATCACCACAATTACAGATATCTCCTATCCCACTTGCTACAATATTACTTGAAACACCAAATATTGAATGTAATGGAACTCCCTTTTCTGGTGAGGCCCTTCATAGCTCACTTTCACCTCCCTGACCTCCCCTCCCACCTTCACCTCCCACGACCTTCGCATTTTGAGGGTATCTTGAAATGATTTCAGGGCTTAGCGTCCCTGCGGCCCAGTCTTCAAGCAGGCCTTCTTTTTGTTACACACCCCTCGGGAAGCAGCTCGTAGCAGCTGTCTAACTCCCAGGTACGTATTTACTGCTAGGTGAAAAGGGCATCAGGGTGAAAGAAACTCTGCCCATTTGTTTCTGCCTCCACCGGGGAGTGAACCCGGAACCTTAGGACTACGAATTTCGAACGATGTCTACTCAGCCATAAGGCCCCCCTCACCCTCACCTTCACTTCCCTGACCTCACTCCCACCTTCACCTCTCCTACTTTTTCCTGTATAAACAAGAAGATTGGTGTATCTCTGTTAGATTTTATAGTATCCCTACAGGCTAAATGTAATCTCTAATGAAGTCTCTTTTCAACCTAGTGTTAATCTACATTTTAATAAACAGTAGTTGTTGATCTACTATAGAGATAAAATATATTGTGCTTGTATTTGTACCAGAATAAATTTTAATAAAGTGTGAAAAATCAGACTAATACTTTTAAATAAATGCTTGTCTCATCAAGTAGGGAATTTTCCAGCATTAATAAATTTTTGCTTTTGCCAAAGGTTTCAAAAAAATAATTTTCCAAGAAAAATTTGACATGTTCCTTGAGTCATAATATTTTAGTGGCTACTATGCTGGTCTGAAGAATCTGTGTGTAGCTGCTTCCTAAAGTTTTAAAGAGATCATGGCAGAAAAGTCACATATAAAAAGACTTTGCATTAAGATGTATACTGTATTTTCTATTTCATTAAGCCTTAATTACTTGGTAAGCAACATATGAAAACCATTCATATAATGTGATATGAATATATTCATCACTGAGATATACTAGAAAAATATACTCTGCTGAAAATGCACATATATATATTTTTTTTATTACATACTATCCAATGTGAAATCATCAGCTTACATTTTGTCACATAGTACTTTTAAAATCTCAAGTTTGTCCTTGATCTAAAGTCAATTCTAAATTCTAAGTTTTGCCTGAAACGCTTTGCGTAATAGTGGCTTCATTATTATGTGTAACTCCTGTCCTTTCAGTTATACATTACTCTTATGTTCTCTTATGTTCTTTGCACACACATTCTTGTGAATAAAAATAATAATAATAATAATTAATTATTATTATTATTATTATTATTATTATTATTATTATTTTTATTATTCGACAGGGCTATGAGCTTCTGTCTCACATGCGTGGGTCCGCAGTGCGAGTCTCCTAGAGCCGAGGTGATTGAAATTATTATTATTATTATTACTGAGATGGTCGCCAGAGTTTATTATTTTACTGAGATGGTCGCCAGAGTTTATTATTATTAAGATGGCCATGACATGGTGACCATGTCATGGCCTAGTTGTCTAGAGTGTGTGCCCGGGAACACCCTGCACCTAGGTCTTAACTCCCATCATGGCTCCTACTGATTTTCTCGTTGATTCGTCACGACAGTGTGATTATTCTCTCTGTATTATTATTATTAATAATTTAGGAGGAAAACTTTTCAACACATCATCATCATCATCTTTGCCCTTTTGCCATATATAAAAATCTAACAGTGCATAATGAAATTTCACTCCAAATAATGGACAATATTATACATAAGAGGTACAGTATATTATTTTGGAGCCCAACACCATTAATGTACTCATATAACCTTAAAAAACATAAATTTTTCCTACTAGCCCAGGATGAAACTTTATGACTATATATGAAGTGATGTGCAACTAAAGGCAATCCTTTGTATTCCTACTAAGCAAACATAGAAATGAATATTATACAATCCGAGACCCTTGATCTTTGACCTAGTAACTACATTATCAATACAAACCTTATGTTAGCTTCAAAATAAATATACAGTACAGTTGATTTAATTCAGGATTTTATCCTTTACTTCAGGCTAAAGTTAATACAGTACTATACCGCAAAGACAGATTTATGAAATACTAACAGCACTGTATTGTTAATCAGATGATGTGATTTATAGTGATCTTTACAAGCACTGAACAGACTTAGTGAAGTTTTGTTATTTTCAAATATTAATTTTTTATTTGTTTTCATTCCTCAAACTTTATTTCTTAAAAATTAACTTGGCAAATTAAAACCTACCTGTAAACTAGAAGATGGATCCATTTGACTCAAAATTTCAGAGAAAAGAAGAAAAATAGTGATTAGTTGATTAACAAAGCAAGATAGTGTTGAAGCAGAGAGATACTGGTGGTGGTCATTTTGCACAGCCTCTCACCTGAGATGGGTAACGAGGCAGGCCTCGCTCAGTATCCACAATGCTTGACGCCTCATCATTCTCGAAGGAATCTCTGTAGTAGTCGTCATCCTCATAATATCGAGAACGGCGGTCATCGTCGTAGTAATCGTCTTCGTAGTATGGGTCCTTATGGGTTACAGAGGCTTAACTTAGCAAACATCTACAGCTAAAGTGGGTTTTATCATCCTTAACTCTCTTCACTGGCTTCCTGATGCTCTTTTTTACAGGTCTCATCAATGCAATTTAACTACAAAAACTACGTCCTGGTTAGGTGATTAAAGGAGACAGGACGATTTAATGTTTGTTTTTAATTATTGGAGGTTTGCACTATACTACATGAAAGACACGATGCAAGCTAGACTACTGTAATGTTAAGGACAAATGGCACTCTGTCCTCTCGTTGAATCTATTTAAGAATAATGCATTATAATTATGAAGAAATACATGCCTAAGCTAGATAAATTATTAGCCTACAAAAAAATATCATACTGTACAGAATTTTTTTTAGCCATGTGCATTTTTGAAGATGAGCTGTTTGAGCACCTATTGATGAATGCCACTTTATACTTACTCGTGAGTCATAAGGTCTTCTAGGCCACCGATCATCATAATAATCATCATAGTAGTCATCACGACCACGCTCCTCTTCATCACAGATGGAATCATCAGGTGCAGTTTCAAAGCTGTCTTGTCGATGCTGTGATTTGTCTGTGTGTGCTGTCTCATAGCTCTCTTGTTGCCATAAAGAGGCCTGTAGAAAAGAGAGAATAAGCTACCCATGCTAAGGAGTAGCAAGGATTACAAACTTCTTCATGGGATAATTATTTTTTTATATAGCCATAGAACAGAGTAGGAAACTTAAAACCAAACTGAGTTTCAGTCAAGGTCAGGAAAGATAATATACTGTATATGCAAATTAAGGAAAAGTAAAGTGCTAGTCAACCAGTGTTAAGAAATCTCAAGTGAATCTAATTCACAAAACAAGAAAACAGATGATACTTAACCAAGAAACTTGACTGTTTAGAAAGTTTAGGTTTACTGTGAGGCTCAGCCACTTGAATATTGAACAATTTCCATGTTCATTTAGAAGCAAAGGGGGAAATGGGAAATTTTGAATGAGGCACAACTAGGAAATAAGGAATACAGAAAATCCTAAGTAAGAATATAAAAGGATCAAATACATAAGACAAAACTCAGGACACTGAGAGTTCAAATGATGATAATTAAGCCAAGAGCATGAGAGATGCAATAGTTTAGCCCTAATTTAAGTCTATGGGATATCTGTAAGACAAAAATCAACCCGAGTATATGAGAGGTTCAAAATGCTAAGGGCTAAACAGGGCACCAAATTATCCATAAGACTACTAACCTATTTCTGAGAGGAGCATGAAATTTTACGAAAATGCATGAAGTCGTGCATGGCACATGGAACTCAATATGGATAATCAAGTATGTGGTAAGTGAAACCAAGCCACAGTCAGATTATACATTCTATGAAAAGATTCTGAACAATTTTAATCAAGGAAGGATATTTATGGGTGAAACTAAATAGTAAACTATCACCAGATGACCCTATCAAGGGCATAGTCAAGAGGCATAATGCTACACTGGCATTATTGCAATAAAATACTTGGATTGAAAAATGTTTACAAAAATTTCATGACATGTGAAAGCTAAATTACAATATGCTGCAGATGTTTGGTGTCCATATTTAAAAAACATATAGATAAACCAGAAAGAATGCAAACACATGCTACTAAATGGCTCCCTGATCCAAAAACTAAGAATTATGAGAAAAGGGTGGAAATGCTGAATATGCCAAATCTAGTAGACATAAGGAAAATGGGGTGATATGATCACTGCAGACAAAAATTCTTATAGGAATCAACAAAATTACCGAAAGAATTGTTTAAACACGCAATATCAAGAACAAGACGACATACTTTCAAATTACAAAACAATACCTCAAAAATTCAAAGAGTCAGACAGATGGAATATATGAGAGGGAAGGATATACCAACACATTTGGAAGCTTCAAAACACTGTATGATGGCTTATAAGGAAAATGGCATCACAATTTTAGCTCCCACACAGTAATTACACTTTCATAATTACAGAGAGTGCAAGAAATTACATATTCCCATATATTGCCACTCATATTATTTGCTCACTCAATGGGTCACAACTCTGTAGGGGTACAGAATAGTACTTGCAAACATCAACACCAACTTTAGCCACAAAACTTTACCTTCACATGAGCTAGATGCTAGACCATGATCCCTTTCCCATCTTAATGCTAGCAGTCACCAATCACATGAGCTAGATGCTAGACCATGATTCCTTTCCCATCTTAATGCTAGCCGTCAGCCCTCACATGAGCTAGATGCTAGACCATGATCCCTTTCCCCTCTTAATGCTAGCAGTCACCCCTCACATGAGCTAGATGCTAGACCATGATTCCTTTCCCATCTTAATGCTAGCAGTCAGCCCTCACATGAGCTAGATGCTAGACCATGATTCCTTTCCCATCTTAATGCTAGCAGTCAGCCCTCACATGAGCTAGATGCTAGACCATGATCCCTTTCCCATCTTAATGCTAGCCGTCAGCCCTCACATGAGCTAGATGCTAGACCATGATTCCTTTCCCATCTTAATGCTAGCAGTCACCCCTCACATGAGCTAGATGCTAGACCATGATTCCTTTCCCATCTTAATGCTAGCAGTCAGCCCTCACATGAGCTAGATGCTAGACCATGATTCCTTTCCCATCTTAATGCTAGCAGTCACCCCTCACATGAGCTAGATGCTAGACCATGATTCCTTTCCCATCTTAAAACTAGCAGTCACAACTTTTATTAAACTTGCATCATCAAGTACAAAGAAGAAACATTTTGCAGAGCAGACATAAGCCCAAAAGTTAGTCACTACAGAGAAATATGGGAAAGGAAACAAACAATTGAAGCACACCTGTCATATAATCATCTGTTGATGCATACCACATTTTTTAATATACTGTACAGAGATTATGTATATCCTTAAATTAAATTAAATTGAACGTTGACAAAAACTTCTGGATATCAGAGAATTTAAAATCAAAGAATTACTGATTTAAGAGAGTACCGTATTATTTTATTTACTGGGGGTATATACAATATTCTAAAATTTGTTTAAACAATTGCTAGAAAATAACAATGGGTCACATAGCAATGTTGGTATAGACTTACAGGAAGATACAGTGTGTTTTGTAAACATTTTGGTGAATGTATACAATTCATTCATATTAGTACAGTGAATAGCTACAAACTAATTATTATGCATAAAGTGATAAGTAAGGTTGAGATACATTCTTACAAAGCTACTGATATGCACACTACTTCAGGCAAGGCTAACATAATTATTGACTTATTTAATGACAATTTACAATGATTTAGAAGCTACCAGAAACATCGCTAATCTTACACAAAGTACTGTAATTATTATCTGTGGATATATTTTAGTTAACATACAAGCGGGTACTGCTTAGGAAAGGTGGGTATACAGGCATACCTCAGTTTAAGAGTTTAATTGGTTCCTGGAGACGCCTCGTATTCCGAAAACTCGTATTCTGAAGCTAATTTCCCCATAAGAAATAATGGGAAATGAATTAATCCGTTCCTGACTACCCAAAAACCCCATATCAAACTAAATTTTTATACCTAATTCATCTAAATAAACCTACAAAACTATGTTCAAGTTATTACTTACCTTGCTCTTGAATGCTGTAGGCGTATGGAAGATGGTGAGGAGGGGGAGGAGGAGAGGAGTTACTGTTTGGAAGGGGAGTCCCTTCCATTATCACATCAGGCAGTGAGGACTTCACTGGTATGCACACACTGGCACATTTTGCCAGCATACCACTAGGACTTGCTTGTCTTACTAAGAATTTCTCTAAAGACACTTGTTTTTCCCTACATTTTAACACTTGTCTGTAGTAAGACATCACATTATCATTTAAAAGGTCAATGCAACGGCCTGCTACAGCTTTATCTGGGTGAGTTTTTTCAACAAAACTTTGCAGTTCTTCCCATACTTCACACATTTTCTTAATCAAGGAGGGACATCCTCTACTGCCTCTACTCACAGATATTTTCTTAGGTTGAACCTTATCAATGGCTTTCTTGAGACCCATGGTGAGATATATAATAACAAATTGTATAGTCAAATGACCAAAAATCCAACAAAACACTGAAAATCCAGGTGAAGAATTGATGTGGGATAGTCACTGGGCGCGAGACAATGGTAAACTGAGGGGCGGAGGGGCGGCGATCGCCGATCCACCACGCGCTAGGTCGGCCTGTACGCGTATCAACAAACTCGCGTCCCGAGGTAACCCTCGCGTTCCGAGACATAATTTCCGAGCAAATCCTGCTCGTCTTCCGAAAAACTCGCATACAGGGACACTCGCATTTGAGGTACCACTGTAATGTTAAATTATATAGTCGTAGGAGATATATTTTTTCATAATACTACTGGAATTAGTGCCACAAAGGCAACAAATAAAAAGTAGTTTACACTTTTTAGAGCAAAATATCAACTTAGAAAACTGTAAACTATTCAGCCCGTCCTCCAAAAATAGGGAGGTAAATGTAAGAGCACCAATAAGTGCAATTATGTACTATTCATAGCAGTTAAGAATTGTACTTATTTTCACTTAGTATTAAATCGTACTGTCAAATATATTGTGAATATTTGAGTTTACCTGAAAAACTGAATAGAAAACCATGACCTCACCTAACCGTCTCAGTTTTTAAAGATAATAATTTTATTGCTTCTTAATTACAATTAATACTTAACCTATAGCTATATTGATATTATAGTTTTATAAAACTAATAAAACAAAACTAATATATATCAATAAATTGTAAAGTAACTCAGGATATTTTCCAATTTTGCATAAAATCTCTATTGTTTAATAAAACTAAAAGAGAAATTCCTGATATTTAAAACTTGTGTATAGCAATTTGAACTTTAAAACTTCATCCTAAAATTCTTAGTGTCTTAACAGAAAACGAGGAGAATAAATGGGGAGGTAAATGTAACAGCCCCATAAGTGCAATTATGTACTGTGTATGACAGTAAGGAAATGTACTTATTACACTTGGTATTAAATTGTACTGTCAATTTGGAGGATGGGTTGAACTATTAGTCAAAACTCCAAATTTTAATATACTGTCCATTTATATATTAGCTTACATCATTATTCTATAAATGTATTATCTACAGCAAAAAATATTATTCTTAAGGTTTGCCCAAAATGTGTCATGTAAATAGAGGGGTTATAGAAATTATAAATATTTATGTAATCATGCACTTGTTTATATGTAAATTATTTTATTATTATTATTATTATATTGCATGCTGCAAAACTAGGAGAATAACAATAGAGGTTCACGTCTCAGCATAGTAATGATGACCGATGCCACTAATAACAAATCAAAGGCTATAACTCTTATGATTTATGAATTTATTAATTCACTAATATGACAGTGTCAGACCACGGAGGAAAATTGAAACAAGAATTTCCTTAAGTACTTTCGTACTTTTAGTACGAAAGTACTAAATTAGTACTTTTCACTAATAGTATATTAAAAAATCTACAAGAAATAATAAAGGCTTATCTTTTTTTTTTTTTTTGGTGTGTGTGTGTATACATTATCATACAGCCACTTACAAGGAGAGTGTTTCAGGCAACTCTTAAAGCTAACGAAGTAGTTAAGGAATCAGGAATTTTAAACATTAGGAATTTGCAGTGACTTGTAAATTAGAAGGTGAACAAACACTCTTAAACAAAAAAAAAAAAACAAAAAAAGGCATTAAAACTACTAACTGGTATACATGAAAAAATTACAATAATTTACTACATATCACTTATAGTCAGAAAACATTAAACAAATAATTGAACAATTTGTACTGAACTTATATACTAGTACTCATTATAGTATCTTAAAACATACGACTTGAACATGTACTTAAAACTAGCGAATATATCTGTACCTGTATATAGTTAACATGTTCAAAGATACTAATGTTAAAATTTTGGTAGTGATTATTTAACAATAGCATTGGGAAAATTGATGACAGTGAAGCTAATGGGGAATTAATTTCTACCACGCGCCAAGCCAAGAAGATTAAATCATATAAACTAATAATGGCATCATTAGTATTATTTTAGGTCATGTAAACTAATATTGGCATCATTAGTATTCTTTTAGGTCATGTAAACTAATAATGGCATCATTAGTATTCTTTTAAGTCATGTAAACTAATAATGGCATCATTAGTATTCTTTTAAGTCATGATGTAAACTAATAATGGATCATTAGTATTCTTGAAGGTGAAGGGACGACGACGTTTTGGTCCGTCCTGGACCATTCTCAATCGACTTGAGAATGGTCCAGGACGGACCGAAACGTCGTCGTCCCTTCACCTTCTAGTGTGTGGTCTGGTCAACATACTTTAGCACGTTATGTGACTCATCACCTGCATTAGTATTCTTCTGAGTTCTGAAGTTGAGCTAGTTGGAAATTAGTAAAGTACTGTATGCTAAATTAAGCACTACTAGGGGGTTTTCAAAGCTCTTTTGCTGTGTAGTCTAAATGTTAATTTATTATACAATAGTATTTTATTTGTTTGTGACATGAAAGGTAGGATAGTGATCAGTAGTTCTGTTACTAATTATGCCAGAGGTGAGAGGGACTGACATAAGATATTTTGGTGCGTTTGGTAACTGGGCAATAACAATGAATAAAGTATATGTTAATGAGTTCTACTGCATTCCTCTTAGAAAAATTCAAGTCAGGGGTTACCATTGGAGAGAGGGCTATGTAAATATAAAGAAACCAAACAAGATAATGCATGGAGTGTGTGTGTATATGTTCAACATGCTAAGTAGCTTTCATCTCACTTGTCTGAAGATAAACTCTTATAAATAACATGGTCTGAGAAGAGCAGACCGGGGAGCATTGAACCCGATTTTTTAATTATAGCTTGATAATAAAATAATATTGACTTGGTTTCAAATTTTAAATCTACTGCACTGCTTAATTATTTTTTTTATTTTACATGATACAAATATTTCATTAAGATTATGAGAGAAACTCAAGTTATAATTGACAACTTTCCTTGAACACTGGAATATAATCACCTATAAAAATATACAAATGATAATATTGTATCTGATAATACTACTGATTGCAAGATGCAGATAATAATAACTCACCTGGTCAAGGGAATCAGTCTGGTAGGTAGGATCTGAGGTTTCTGGAAGTGTAGCCAAAGATCGTCTTTCTGCTTCATCTCCAGGCATTTTATCACTTCTCACACTCTCCTGTTTGGTCAAGGTCATTCTTGTTCCGGCTAAAGAGGGTTTCACAGAATGAGGAACCGTAGTTTTGTGAGTTGTAGTCACAGCTGTGGTAGGCACTGCTGTTGGGTGTGATGAGACAACACCTGCACCTCTAGCTGCTGCAGCTGCTTTTGCTGTTGCTGCTTTTGTTGTTTGATGAGCTGCAACATTAGCTTGCTGTGCAGCTGCAGCAGCTGTTGCAGACACTTCTTTAACAGCTGTGTTTAATGTGTCACTCATCTTGGACGTTATGCCAGACATGGCATTAAAAAGGCCACCTTTTTTATTCATACTACCAATACTACCAAATAGTCCAAAACCACCACCAGCAGGCTTAGCTTGCTGCTTTTGTTGCTGAGCTGCCCGCTGCTGTGCTGTCTGTTGTGCTAAGTGTGGCTGAGCCTGTGGAACGGTTAACTGCATAAACGGGCGGCTGGATTGTGTGGTGGTGACTGTGGTGGTGGTGGCAGTGATGGTAGCAGCAGTGGTGGTGGTGGTGTGAGTGGATGAAAGGGAGATAGGGAGTTGAGGAAGTAGCTTGTTAAATAAGCCACCATCAGGTTTATGTTGTGTGTTTTGTGTGGGTGCTACATGGTTACCCAAAGGCTTTGCGGTGGTGGAGGAGGATGTGGTGGTGGTGAGCACCGAACTGAGGGCTTTAGTAGTGGTGATGGCCGAGGTGGTAGTAGTGTAGACTGAAGCGAGGCTGGAGGGTGCAGTGATCATCTTGGAAGTAACCGGCACTTTGCTACCATCACCTTGCATTTCTGCCATTGAGTCCAAATGCTCATTACTACGATAAGCATAATTATAATTCTCATTATAATTGTGAAAGACACCAGCTTCATCATAGTACCCATAATAACCATCATAATTCTGATAGTAGGTCCATCCATCTTCCCCATAGTATCCATATTGGCTATAATCATAGTTTTCACCTGTTTTATCATACCCGTAATACTGGTCATATTCTGCATATTGCCCATACTGGTCATAACCATACATGTCATACTGTTCTCCAGCATAGCCATCATCATTCTTATCATTCTGGTAACCCTCATCTTTACTACACTCTTTACCATATTCACCATAATACCCATCTATCTTGTCCTTGTCATACCAACCCTCTTGATCGTTCTGGTACCCGAGATCTGTTTGCTCATCTTTGGCCGTCTTGCTGTCGTAGTCATAATCAGTTTCTCCTGTTGGTGCACTGTGGAAAGGGGATAAAGCTTATTTGTATTTTAGTCAAGGAGAAGCAAATTAACTTATTTTTCTGAAGTACAGTATTAAAATTATATGGTTCGTGACATGCAACACAGAAAATTATACTGTAAAGGATAAATACTTCTTTGATCTTAATATTCTAAAAATACATCTTAAATCTTAACATTCCAATAAGTACTTCTTAGGTCTTAATATTACAAAAATCATACTTAGGTACAAATATTTTTAGTTACGCCAGACATCTAGTTTAGCGTAACAACATACTGCAGTTGAATAACTAACTGTGGTCAACAGCTGACTGTACCTGCTTCATGACTAGGCACAATAATGGAATAAGGTGCTCATATTACTGAGTTTAGCTTCTAAATGTTAGAACTGACTTAAAGAAGTTAAAAAACCCAACAAGTAAATCAAACATCTACCCACTCTGACTCTCCAACAAAATACTGTATACCAAATGTGAAAGAAGAAATGGAAGAAATGATTACAAACTTATCTGGGACTTGCAAACCAATAGGATGCAACAGATACAATAAACCTATCCAGAAATGAGCAAAAATTATGTTACAATATATTGCAAACAAAATTAAGTAAATCCATTCACCCTTGACAATTAGTCTATATGAAAATGCTTAACAGGCTGAATGCTGTATTTCTAAAACATTTTATTCATAATCTGACACATCTCTGAGACTTTCATTTACACCTCTATATTTGTTACCACAGATCATTTACTTATTATATATCACACCTATCCCAAACCATATTTTCAAAATCAAATTTTTTGCATGTTTAATTTTAAACGTTTCATCTGACAAATATTTCTCTTCTTTAAAATAAAAAAAAATAAAAAATAACCAGTACTGGAAATAGAATCACTGAACCATTACATTATCTGTGACAATGAGACTGATAGATTCTGGATATCTGACTAGGCCCATATATTCATTTTTTAGCCACAACTAGACAACAAATTGATTATTAAATGAGTAATGATGAAATATATGCAACAAATACAGATTTAATTTACTTTTATCTGCTTATCCAGCAGATTATCATAAGCATTATCCATGTAACCATCCACGAGTCATATCCATTGGGTAGGGAAGATGCATGACTCAACATGTTTCGGGCTCATGGATACTTTAATAGATGTGTGATGGCAATTTTAAACAAATAGAGATGTGATTATTATTAAACTAAAACATAAAGCCACTAAAACAAAACTGGTCAAACTCTTTCTACTCAAATGCTTTAATATTCACCAGGTCAAATAAAGAAGCTATACAGTAGAGTAGACTGAGTTATTAAAATATGAAGGCAGAAATTTAACCTTAATGCAAGAAGGGATCATAGTGTAGGTCCAGCAAACACACAATGTAACCTCAACATTAATTTTCATTATTAAAATGTTATTAATGTTTAATAATAATTCATTGTGTCGAGAGACAGGAAACCAGTGTGTGTTCATACGTGTGTTCATAACACTAAGTCTACGTGGTAGACTTATATTGAGGTTCCCCCTCCCCCTCCTCCCCTGTTCAGCCACTTGGGCTGGACGGTAGAGCGACGGTCTCGCTTCATGCGGGTCGGCGTTCAATCCCCGACCGTCCAAGTGGTTGGGCACCATTCCGTCCCCCCGTCCCATCCCAAATCCTTACCCTGACCCCTTCCTAGTGCAATATAGTTGTAATGGCTTGGTGCTTTCCCTGATAGTTCCCTTCCCTTCCCCCTCCTCCCCCAAGGCTAAATGACTGACCCTGCCCAGGATGCAACCCCACAACAAGCTGACTAACTCCTGAGTACCCACTCACTGCTAGGTGAACAGCAGCATTAGGTGAAAGGAAATATGCCCAACAATTTATGTCCCCATCCGGGATTTGAACCTGGAATTCTCGAGTGTGCATCGAGAATGAACCCGACTGTACTATCGTAACCCTAATGTATATGTAAAATGTTAAACAACAATGTAAAAACATTTAGGTTACATTATGTGTTTGACCAGGCTTTAGTCTGAATAGAAAGGGGCTCCAAGTGGTAGATAGAGATATCTATAGTGTTGCTACGACCTTAAAAGTGAAATGGCTGAAAGTAGAGCACTGCAAATCACAAGGATTTTGATGTGGCATCACATCTAAAAACGTGATGTAGAATGCACTATAAACAAGGATGTATGAATATGTCACGTATATAATAAGCTAAAACATATGATGCACTTTAACATTTGAATTTACATATTTCATTTAGAAATATTCACGAAGATCATCATGGGCTTACTCTCTTACATGCATCACATACTTAACAAAATTATTATTAAAAACACTTAAAAGCAAAGACAAATACTGAGTCTGATACATTCTAATAATTAAGACAAAAATTGCATGATTATACAAGTCCTAAAAATTTATTAAAAGTCAGACATCTGACTGAAACCGAAAATACATTCAGATACGCATCAATATTAGATATCTGAAGAGCGTGGCACGTGACTAATGTGATACCCAGCTAAGGGTAACACTAGCTTAATATCCACATATTATAGATGCTCACTGTTCAGTCAGATGTTAGACTGATGTTCTGTTATTACTGAACTCCATGAAGGATCGTTACGTGCATCTATTTGAGTTATTACTCAACTGTTATTATTTTACTTAACAGCAGCTACAGGAAGAGAGTTATGCTCCTGGTGTTTTGTTTCTCTATATACCTTGAGTATACCTTGAGGTGCTTCCGGGGCTTATCGTCCCCGCGGCCCGGTCATCGACCAGGCCTCCTGGTTGCTGGACTGATCAACCAGGCTGTTGGACGCGGCTGCTCGCAGCCTGACGTATGAGTCACAGCCTGGTTGATCAGGTATCCTTTGGAGGTGCTTATCCAGTTCTCTCTTGAACACTGTGAGGGGTTTGCCAGTTATGTCCCTTATGTGTAGTGGAAGCGTGTTGAACAGTCTCGGGCCTCTGATGTTGATAGAGTTCTCTCTCAGAGTACCAGTTGCACCTCTGCTTTTCAACGGGGGTATTCTGCACATCCTGCCATGTCTTCTGGTCTCATGTGATGTTATTTCTGTGTGCAGGTTTGGGACCAGCCCCTCTAATATTTTCCACGTGTAAATTATTATGTATCTCTCCCGCCTGCGCTCAAGGGAATACAGATTTAGGCTCTTAAGTCGGTCCCAATAGTTTAGATGTTTTACCGAGTGGATTCTAGCAGTAAAGGACCTCTGCACGCTCTCCAGGTCAGCAATTTCACCAACAGTGAAAGGGGCTGTCATTGTGCAGCAGTACTCCACTCTAGAGAGCACTATATCCTCAATAATAAATACTGTAGCTTCAAAACACTAGGCTTGGCACATAGTACCCATTATTGGAGTTTGTTCTATCAATAAACTATTCAAAGATATTTGAAAAAACTACTTTATAGTATTTTATCTTTGCTTTTTCTTCTTGACTTTGTAGCTATGTCCTCTTTTTTTCCTTTGGGATTATTTTAAGAAATTCCTCTGTATCTGTCTTGCCTCTTTACAAAATTACATCATATTGTCTATTTTTCATCTGTTCTCAAATTTATGCATACTCAATATACTCAGTCTCTCTTCATAGCTCATATTTTTAGCTTGGTGAGCCACTTGATATCATGTTATTGGATTTCCTCTATTTTTTTATGTGTGTTTCTTTAGGTTACATAATTCGTAAATAAGTAAGAAGCACAATCTCCCTACCCAAACCCCCCTCATTAAAAACTCTCAAAGCCAGCCAAGAACCCATTGCAGCAGTTGAATGTGGTACTGTATATATGTACACCTGCCCCTGTGAAGGATGTAATCTTCAATCTAAGTACCCTGTACGTAGGAATGATGTCAGCCAAGCTCATGAGGTGTTTAACCTGTCATCTTCAAACAGGTGCCACTAAAAATCACACGAGAGAAGCCCATGACATCACCCTAACCAGAGAAATTCTGATTAACCCTTAAACTGCGCATGGCGTATATATACGCCCTGAGTAACATGTCCCACGGTGCGCATGGCGTAATATATACGCCATAGGGTGCCAGGCCTGATTCAAATGGCCCACGGCTACACGGGGTTCACATTAGCTTCCTCAGGGCTCTTGTAAACAGACGCCATTTAAAAAAAAAATCGTGGGCAATATTCTCAGGTGTGAGAGGTACAGTACTGTTGGAGCAACCAAGGCTGGCGCACGCAGCATGAGCAAACAGCATTGCTGTTCAGCTTGTGACCACAGCATCGCCTAAAAATGTCAAAATAAATATATAATTGTTATTATTTATCGATGACAATATTACAGATGACCCCTGACTGTGATATAAATAACTAGGGTTGTGATAATAGCAGAATTGTTGTAATAATTAGCGCTGTGAGAGGAGTGATGCTGAGAGATGGAGGGAGATAGCATCGTTTACTGAGTGTGTGGCCACCTATTATTATATTATTGTTTGCATTCACCATACCAGCTCAGTGATTCTCTATGGTGAACACAAATGTAGATACTTATATATAATGTGTGTATTAGTGTAATAACAGCAAAAGGATTATGCTGGGAGGAGCCATTTGGGTGACGGAGGTGACGTCGTCTGCACAATTTGTCTAGCTGTTTAGAGGGTGGCCACTATGCTCTTTGGGCGCACTACAAGCTTAGGTGTACAGTTACAGTGCATACAACATGTAGATACTTATATATAATATGTGTATATAGGGTAATAACACTGCAAACATTATTGTTGGAGGAGAAAGTTTAGTGCGTGTGACCTTGAATGGCCGCCAGCCGCCAGCTGTATATAGCGACAACTCTTAGTGCCTGAACTAACTATATCAGCTTAGCTCATANACAATTGGTCTCAGGACCAAAAGCACCACAAGTTCCAAAAGAAAAAAACCACGCTTATGATACAAGCAAGATGGAACATGTGATAACATGCATATGTGAATAATTCAAGATAAATGGACGTAAAAGTGTTCAACACGCCAAGACTCACTTCTCAACCGGCGGTTGTTTGACCTCTTTGACCTGTTCCTCATGGGCAGGCTGGCTGGACAGGACTGTAACCTTGGCTTGAGGTTTAGGCACTGAGGCTCTCGTTATATCAGGTATCTAAGAAAAAATGTGATGTTTAAAGGAAACTTATTTCTGAATGTTCCTTTGTATCTTCAAGATAAAAAAATTACGTGCATAAGTACTGTAAACATGAAAAACGTAAAAAACGGAAATAATATTCATTCACATTTGCGTTCGGAACAATATGTTTGTGGAAAAGATAAATTATTTTAAAGTCATTTAATTTATTCAAACTCGGCATGCTCCAAGTGTGAACATTTCAACTCTCACTTCTCCATAAATTTCAAGAATTTATTTCATAAAAAAAATCACCTTGATGGGCAAGGAGGTAGGTAGGGATGTGGGTAGCGTTGGAAGTTTTAGGATTCCTTTCATCTGTCGCATTTTTTCTTCGAAGGATCTCTGTCTATTTACCTGTTCAGCTGGCCGATTCAGAGTGGCCGGTGAGGGACCACTCTGAACACATAGCAGAAAGAGTAATTATTCTCATCCTTGAATACACACTGTAGTACAAAGAACGCATTTCCAGCAACACCAACAACAATGTCAACCCTATACGCTAACAGACACTAAATATTGTTGGTAAAAATGCATTTGATAGAATTAATTATAAGCAATGAAAGTAATCATACTTTCACAAGCATCTGTCTTCACATAAGTGACTAAGAAAACTAAAATGTTAAAAAATCAATCAAATATCCCTCGACCATGGACACCAAAAATATACGTAGTGTAGACAGCAATACAGATTCAAAGCAAATTGTATGTTGAATATAATAGTGAATGATGTTATTTCATAGTTGTCATAAACAATATTGCAATGTTTGTCTAAAATTGGATGCATTTATCATTAGCAACATTTATAATTATCACTTGAAATAAAATGCAGATGCATGAAAGTAAATTCACTTAAAATGTGTGGTGTACTCACCACACCTAATATGGGTGAACTTACTTTCCCTAAAATGGGTGGTGTATTCACCACACTAAATATGTGTGTGTACTTACTTACTTACCTAATATGTGTACTAACCTCACTTAATGTGTGTATACTCACCTCATCTAATACATGTACTCGCCTCACCTAATGTGTGTGTGTACTTACCTCACCTAATATGTGTACTCAACTCACCTAATATATATATATATATATATATGTATGCATGGGTGTGTGTGTGTGCTTTGTGTGTGTGTGTGTGTGTAATTACCTAAGTGTCGTAACAGGATGAGAGCTACGCTCATAGTGTCCCATCTTCCCAGCACTCTTTGTCATATAACGCTTTGAAATTGTTGACGGTTTTGGCCTCCACCACCTTCTCACCTAGCTTGTTCCAATCGTCTACTCCTCTGTTTGCGAAACTGAATTTTCTTATATTTCTTTGGCAGCTTTGTTTAATTAGTTTAAATCTATGACCTCTTGTTCTTGAAGTTCCAGGCCTCAGGAATTCTTCCCTATCAATTTTATCAATTCCCGTTACTATTTTGTATGTAGTGATCATATCGCCTCTTTTTCTTCTATCTTCTGGTATTGGTATATTTAATGCCTCTAACCCCTCTTCGCAGCTCTTGTCCTTCAGTTCTGGGAGCCATTTAGTTGCATATCTTTGCACCTTTTCCAGTTTGTTGATGTGCCTCTTAAGATATGGGCACCATGCAACCGCTGCATATTCTAGCCTTTACCTAACAAAAGTCGTGAACAATTTCTTTAGTATTTGGCCATCCATGTATTTAAAAGCAATTCTGAAGTTAGAAAGTGTAGCATAGGCTCCTCGCACGATGTTCTTTATGTGGTCCTCAGGTGATAGTTTTCTATCTAGAACCACCCCTAGATCTCTTTCTTTATCAGAATTCTTTAAAGATTTCTCACAGAATTTATAGTTGTGTGGGATCTATGTTCTCCCATTCCACATTCCATAACATTTGTGTGTGTGTGTGTGTGTGTTTTGACTAACCTCATTTCATCTAGCTTAAATGGTTGAGCTCCAGCTACTAGGCCCTCCTCTTAACTATCCATCAACTAGCATAATTCATTATACTAGCCTCTTGGATTCTATTGTACCTACTTTTGAATGTAGAGTCATATAACACGCCAACCTCCACTAATCTCTCTCCGTACTTCATTCCATTTCACTATTCTTAAAATGAAAAAAACAATTAAGATGTATAGTAATTCTGACTTATTGCTCATTTTCCTTCCATTCATGTTCCCATTTTTCTGATCCGTCCTATGTTGAACAGCCTGGCCATGTCCACCCTGTAAAAAATCTTATGAGCACACATTGGGATCGGATTTCCTTCTGATTGTTTGCTCTTCTAGATATACGAGGTTCAGCTCTTTTAACTTTCTTAAGCTTTTTTATATGCCTAACTAGATGAGGACTCCATGCTAATTCTGTGTGTTTATCGACTAGTTTTATTTATTTGGTGTACATTGCCATGTTCAAATTCCCAAAGGCAGTTTTAAAGTTTGCCAGTCTTTAAATTGATCTAATTTGTATGTACCTCAGCAGACAGGTTTGTTTGGAGTAATATAAACCCTCAGGTCCTTTTGTCTGCCTGACCCTTGGTGTGTCTTTACTTCCAGATGGTCCATTCTTTCCAGCTTCATTATTTGTCAATCACTAGAATTATATTATAGAGCCATTCACATAACTATTCCTTCATCCTATCAAAGTTTTCATCTCCAATTTTTGTTCTAATCATCTTTGAGTCATCCAAAAACATAAAACTTTAGATACAGTTTAGATACCTATTCCTTCCGCATAGGTTATTAAAATATATCAGAAACAGTGAAGGCCCCAGGAGTGACCCCTGGTGGACTCTTGTTTTAGCATCTAGCACTCACTTAAATTTGTTGGCAAACAAGAACGTTTGGAAATTATTCAGCACCTTTGTTTTCTTAGCTTAAGTCTGTGGCCTCTTGTCTCAAGTTATAGGTTTTTAAAATTCCTCCTTGTAAATGTTGTCAATTCCTTTCACAATTTTGTAAGTGGTGATCATGATGCCTCATTTCCTTCTATTTAATAGTTTTAACAGGGTTAATACCTCAAGTCTCATCATAGCTCCTATTTGTGTATGTGTAATTACCTGAGTGTAGTTACAGGATGAGAGTTACGCTCGTGGTGTCCCGTCTTCTCAGTATTCTTTGTCATATAATATTTTGAAACTAATGATGGGTTTGGCCTCCGCCACCTTCTCACTTAACTTGTTCCAACCATCTACCATTCTGTTTGCAAAAGAAAACTTTCTAGTATATTTTAGGCATCTTTGTTTCCTTAGCTTGAATCTGTCTCTTCTTGTGTGTGTGATGTCACAATCTAATTATTTTCAAGGTGTTAATGTGCATGTATGACTATATAATGTGTAACATTATGCTTCGTAATGTATAAAATTTATACTGTATCTTACTGAGACATGTACAGTATTGTTAAAACCTAAAAAAAATATACTCTAAAATGAATCTATAGTTCTGTACCTATAAGCAATAAATAAATGTATTTTAAAATTATGAAGTAAACTTTTAAAATGATCAAGCAATATATTAAATCTTTTTAAAGTTTATAGAAGATATATAACAAGAGCAAAAAATCCACTGCTTTAGGCCCAAGATAGTTAAGAGTAAAACATTCATCAAGATTCTCATGCTTAAGTGCTTGCATGTTAGGTCAAATTAATCTCTTCCCATGACATACATACAGTTCATTGAGAAAGTCAGGTATCTCCATAATAATAATGATGACATGCGTTCATAGTAACCCTCTGAATGTCAAGAGGGTATTTAGAATGATAAGAATAATTCTTGACTCAACAGAGAAGATAACAAAGAGGAGGATGTCGGTACAACCTTCTGAAACTCCACAAGTATTTAAAATTCATAAGTGTTGTTGAAAAAGAGAGAAATATGTGGGACAGAGTGACGGCACTGGTTTGGCAACGAGTGCCCAGAAACCCGCCAAGTTCAGTTTTCGTGCTTGCCATGCAAGAAGCGATTGGAATAGCATGCTTTGTCGCGGCCCACTTTAAAGTCACTCAACATGCCCCAAGAAGAGACTTAAATTTAAAAAAGTAAATTGTAATCACTCAAGTAAGAGTGTCTTGCTTGAAAACCTTGTAGAAGGTAAATGAAGCTTTAGATGTTCTAAAAAATTCCAAGAAATGGTTCTTTTTTGTACACATATATAAAAGGTATTAAACTGACAGCACTATTCACCTGTGCTTGAGATGAGTGGGTTGGTTGGCCCTGTTGTAGTTCTCTAAGTTTAGCTTCAAAATTTAGCTGTTTACTCCTATTCATTTTAACATGTTCCTGAGCTTCACTGGATAATTCAGCCAGTATTTTCTCTTCCAATTTAGTTTGTCCTGCAGCTTTAGTCTCAAGCTGGGCATCAGATTGGTCCAGGGTTTGGCCATGAATACTTTCAGGAATCTGAGACTGACCCTCACACTGTACTGGAGGCTTTTGCTTAAGCTCTTTAACATCAGGGTGAACCTGAAGCTTGACTTGTGGTGGTTTCTCCCTTACTTCCTCACCCTGTGATGTGTTGTACACAGGTTTTGATAACAATATTGACAAAAAGTCTAACTTTCCATTACAAAATTAAAAGGGTGGTCCTTTCAAGGACAACTATTAATTAATATTATCTACATTTCTTCAAAATATATATATTTATTAGTAAACACCATTCTGTTTACTCTTGGCAAATCAATTCAATATGCATGCAGGAAAAGCATGCAAATGTTCACCTTCTCAGAGGCCGCTGCCGAGGGCACAGTTTTCGTAATCTGCATCATTTTTGCCTCGAAACCCATCTTTTTGCTCTCTTTATCTGCAGAGGCTTCTGTGGGCCTCCCTTTCCCTGCAGGTGCCTAGAAACAATACCACAGTGCCATCAACACAGAAAGCCATCACACCATGGGTGGCAAAAAAGCTTCAGGCTTATGCTCCCACGACACTCCCCAGAACCTGGGCCTCAACAAACCTGTAATTACCTAAGTGTAATTACCTAAGTGTAGTTACAGGATGAGAGCTACGCTCGTGGTGTCCCGTCTTCCCAGCACTCTTTGTCATATAACGCTTTGAAACTACTGACGGTCTTGGCCTCCACCACCTTCTCCCCCATTGCATTCTAATGACTGCCTACAGTGCTGTGGTAAGAACTACAGTAGCTGCTGACTGACTGGTGTTACACAGAAGAAGTGGTGCCTGTGGTTCCAGGGAATGCAAGAAGTGCTGGTTGTGTTGGAAGTTAGATTTCTAAATGGCACATTATTTCCACCCTTTTTTATGTTTCTCATCTCGCCTTTCTCTCTCTATCTATCGATCTCTTTCATTCATTTATCTCTCTTTTGCCACTAACTGCATTTACTCTTTTTTTTTTTTTACATTTCTTGCTTCTTTTTTGCTTGCACTGCATATTCATTCACTTACTGTCTTTCATTCTCATTCTCTTCCATTCTTTCTTTTTCTTTCACTTATTGTACTTGATTTTGCTCAAAAACAAACTTACTCACTTCTTATTACTAATCTTTCACGTGATGTATTTCATTCACTTTCTTTATGCATTATAATGCTTAATTTTTTATTTTACTGCACTATATATATATATATATATATATATATATATATATATATATATATATATATATATATATATATATATACTATATAATATATATATATATATACTATATAAATATATATATATATATATATAATATATATATATATATATATATATATATATATATATATATATATATATATATATATATATATATATATATATATAAATATATATATGCATCTCATTCACTTACTTCAAAAGGGTTTCCATTTAGAAGCCTGCTTTATCTACCACATAAGCGGTAGTGGTAAAATGTCAAGCAGTCTCAGGCACATTAATGAGGCTCTGCAGTAGAGTGTGACTGAGAAGGAAGGTAAAGAGGCACACACACACATACTATGGGAAGACTAGAGGCAAAACTAAGCTGAGGGGTTATGTGTGCTGTGGCGGCAAAAACAAAAACTCGAGTGCAGCGAAACCTCAAATGTGTTAAGGGAGTGGGGGAGGAGGGAAGTAGGGATGTATGTCTGATATTGAGCGACTTGTATGTTTAATATTTTTTAGTGCTGCCGATAGCAAGAATTAACCATGCACTGGAGGAACTAAAAGTCACCTTAGTGGTATCACTCTCAGCCATCGCGTGCTCCGTCCGAGTCTTCATGTCGAAATCAATGATCTGGGAAGCGGAGGAGGTACGGAGGTGTCAATACAGTTACATGAGCTATTTCCAAAACAAGTTAAAGATTGTAAGTGTTATTTATTGTAAGAGCTAAATTATTTCTTTTGGATTTTTACGAGTTTGTGGGGATGCCGGGAAAGAATTAACACAATGGAAGGAGAAACTGCTCATGTTAAAGTAGTAGGTATAAACGAATGGGGAGGGGAACTAAACTAATCAAGGGGGTTCAGTGAATAAAAAAGTAAAAATTATCTACTGGAGAGACAAAAGTTATTATGCGGAAATGCGTCATTGTACCGCCAAGGAGAGAATGCTATTAATAACTAGATCTAGGTGCATCTGTTATACTTATGCAGGTGAGACTGGCTCTATTTTATATAATTTAAATAATTATTCGATTATAGTTCTAAAATAGGTTCTATTTTCTACATTTAAAATATCGACTCACTTTGACTGCTATTTTTAAATAATGAATTGATAAAATTGAAAAATTCAATTTAGAAACTACAGGTACTTAGAAAAATTGGAAATAATCCAGTCAGATATATATATATAATATATATATATATATATATACAAACTATTCCCTCAGCCATTTGTAGGTTTTCTACCCCAAAGTTACTGTGCCAAGTCTTTGTGTACTCTCTTGTGTCGTACTCTCCCACTCATGCCTTGTACGCCTCGTGTATAGTGCTTCAGTGTTGCCTGTTTAGCTATGTGGTTCTCTCTCTGTGTGTCAGTGCTGAGCGACCCAAGGCAGACCTGGCCCAACACTTCCTGACCAGACACCAGCTCAAAAGGTGAACATCTTTGTCTTCCCACTATACAGACTTTATAATTAGTTTTTGTTGAAGTGATGAAGCTCTCCGCCTGCTTTTAACACTTATGGTGTATCACTTACGGTATGAGGTTAATGACAGTGGTAAGCTCAGCGCTGTTAATCTCTACACAGATTTGTTATTGATTTAACATTTTATGTCTAATGTGTTGATTCAACATTTCATGTGTTGATATTACTGAATGTGATATTAGATGTAACTCAATTGCTTAATTGTGTGGACACAAAGTCACATGCACCTTGTGCTGTTAGTACTATAACTTCTAGGTCTTCTCAGACTTATCAGAGATAAGTCTGAGAAGTCTGAGGATAAGTCTCCCTCTTGTAGTTTTATAATGCGAGGTCAACATGTTTTAATTTGTTAAAACTTGGTCATTGTTCAATAATTTTATCTGAAATTGATTTCTCTCAATAGCTTAATAACACAATTCTTGTTCCTGGGTTGTAAGTGATATTTACTAATTGCTTACACCTATAAAATATAGAAAATAGTTATATTCCCTCAGACTGCTTCAGTTGACAGACATGATATTTTTTAAATTACATATTTCATCACATAAAGTCAGAAGAAACAACATACGAATCAAAATTAACATATATTTATACTAAAGTTATCACAAAAATTATTAAAAAGATTTATGAGTAAGTGGGTTTTCTGAGATTGTACATTATACCGTAAATCACTTTCACAAATCAGCGCCCAAATGTAATCTCCCATCAAGTCTTTTAAGCAGTCCATGGTAGTGGCATTCAAATTCCAGTACAGTATATCTTGGTGGAAGTGCTGCGCCCTGCCTCCTGAGTAACTTCCATGTTTTCCTTGAATTAACGAAGTTGATTCATCAAGATATGTTTCGAGGGACATCTGCAGCCCATTATGTCATAGTTCCTTACCAGAGTCTCAACCAGCTCCACATAAGTTTAAGCCTTGTAATACCCAGAATCAGCTGCTGAATTCTTCACTGAAGATTGTGGAACATCTGGTCTATTTTCACATGCCTTTTTGTGTGTTTATATATCAATACTGATTACTCACTGTTTGAATTTATTCTAAACTTTTTGTTGCTTTATCTGCAGACAGCATCAGAGGATGCCCTTCATCTGGAACAACAGGTAGATTCCTTAATTTTGTTCATTTATTTACAACAATTGTACACAATACGTTCCTTCGATAACATTTGGCATTATGCCTCTTAATGTTAGCTATTTAATATTAATATCAAAAAGAGGTTGTGTATAAATTTCTAATGTACAGTTTAGTTGTTACAGTATTTGCAAGGACTAAATTAGATGTTATTGCTACCCTTGGTTTGATCGTTCATGATAAATTTCATTTTAAGAATGGCATTGCTTATGAAGTTATATAGGTTTGGTTTTGGTTATGTATGTACCTGTAGTTGTGATGCATTAATGTGATAAGTAGACTATGAATAAATGGTAACTTC
This sequence comes from Procambarus virginalis, assembly GCA_020271785.1. Classification (NCBI taxonomy): domain Eukaryota; kingdom Metazoa; phylum Arthropoda; class Malacostraca; order Decapoda; family Cambaridae; genus Procambarus; species Procambarus virginalis. Next base: position 8,536,895 of record WNGS01000337.1, on the reverse strand, counting down.
CATATTGTTTTGCAGTTAGTGAAGTTGTGTGAAAGTGATGCATAATGCCATAATTACATTTGTCGAGGCTAATTGTTATGT
>WNGS01000337.1:8514619-8536789 GCA_020271785.1 Procambarus virginalis | reverse complement strand
TCTCATGCCAAGGTATGACCTGTAATGTTAGTGGTAAGTTCTTTGGCATCTCATTTTCAATACCTAATTACTATTTTATATATATATACTTATTTACTCTACTCCTCCTTACTAATATTTAATAAAAAGTCTGACAAAATAAATATTTGAATAGTTTGCTTTCTATAATTGTTGATAAATATATATATGTTCAGAAATCTATACATCTCTATTTTTGTGTGTTTTTTGTAAAGACATGTAGACTATAAACATGCAGTTGTCAAAATAATTTAACTCATTCTACAAAGACAACTCTAGTTGTATTAATTCCCTAAAGATTACTCATGGTATTGACTGAGAATGTTGTCTCAGGGTTCAGAGGAAAGATTCGTGGAGGGGGACGCACAGTATTCTACTGAATATGAAAGTGGCACAGAGTCCAGGGAAGCCGTCAATGCAAGGATTGAACCATACCCTGGAGACCTTAGCAAGGTGAGTCACTACTGTGTTGTAGGTTTAAGGGGAAGAATGTGAATCTCAACACTCACCTCAGTCAGTAGCAGAGGTTGAGAAAGAGGATGTGATGGCTGAGAAAAGCCATATGAACATCTTCAGAAGCCAGAGTTATGAAGAGGTGGAGGAATTACAGCCACAAGGGATCCTTCCCATCAGAAGCTGGCTGATACAGCTCACATACAAGAAGCTCTGGTGAATTATGCCATCAGAAAAATTTGCGTATGAAGTAAAAGGTCAGAAATAGAGGCACAAAGTTCTAATAATGAAATTTTATATTATAATATTTAGACCCTAATCATAACTGTACAAGTCAAGAAAATGCATGAGAGGAGCTTCTTCACAAGGTGAGCATTTTAGGATAACACAAAAAAGGATCCTGGAAATAAGAAATGTAGCACGAACCAAGAAAAGTAAGACACTCATCTTCTACGCTAATCAAAAATAAAATATCAAAGCTTACTGTCATGTAAAACTAAATCAATCAACCTACCCTGTGTAGGTCTTAATATGATGGTGTTTTTTTGGTTCTTGTTATACATTTATATGTTTTGTTAAATGGCGCAGATCGTAAGGAAATTAACACGACAAAGACAGGTAAGTAAAGGCTTTAGTGCAGCATTAGTGTTGTTGTAGAGGTGTACATATGTCTTGATCTGTACATTTGTGGTAATGTTGTACATTTGTTATGACCTGTTCAGTATATATGTTGACAATTTTTAACATACCCAGCGGTTTGAACATGTAGCATATTTTTGAGTTGTTAGCTTGCAACACAGTTTGTTCTTAAGCTATCTTTAAACTCGTCAAAGTGTGCACTTGTTACAAATTTATAACATCATATCTTCTTAGGGTTGGAACTTAAAATATCTCGTAGCTGAATGTGATGCACACTTAACTCAAATATTTTTTTCTCTGATCCTAAATTTTAACTTGAGATAGTTTGTTCTGAAATGTGCATTTTGCTCAGCAGTTGACTGTAATATGAACTTAAACATCATAATTTGATGTGCATTTTTAACACTCTTAATAAAAATATACAATAAGCCTTCTTATGTTTATGTGTTCTAACATCTGGAAAAGCTATGATATAAGGCTTGATGCAAATTGTTAAATGGAACATGCTTTGCGGTCTTGGGTTTTTCTCTTCCTTTTGATGTAATGACACGCCAACACTCATCTGAACTTTATATATTATAATAGATTAAAACTTGAATATATACATATACAGGTATATATATATATTATAATATGGAATATATACAATGTATATACTTATATATATTATATATATATATATATATATATATCTCCTCTATCTATATATTATATCTATCTCTATCTATCCTCTATCTCTACTCTCTCTATCTATTATCCCTCTCATCTCTACCACATTCATGCATATATTTTAAACAATTCTCCCTCTGAACACTTTCTGAAACCAAACCTATCATCATCCCAAGTCAACTCTCTCTCTTCCAGTTTTTCTCTTCTTTCTACTCCTTTTCTTTGTTATTCAATACTTCTTTCTATTCCTTCTTTCGTAGGCAAAAGAGGAGAAGCCAAAGGAGTCTAAGGTGAATATTTCTGTTTACATAATCCTGCTAGATCTTTTTCGTATTTTAGTTATTTTCGCTTGTCTTTCGCGTGTAAATTTTAAAATTTATAAAGTTTAAATCAAATTGAAAATTTGAAAGTCTTGACTGCAATGCTCTTTTTTAAGAAAGATGTTATAGATAATATATGTAGAGTTTTCAATTCATTGTCCTTGTACATTATCATGCTAGTTTTGTTGAAAGAGTTTTTTTTAAAGTTGATACCAAACTGATGTAATAGGCAAATTTATGTAGCTTTTATTTATAATTATAAGTGTAAAATTTTGCGTATACCTTGATTGGCAACAAGGAGTTAATGATTTTGACATGTTTTGCATTTTAAATCAATTTGCAAGTCATAGATTCTTGAGTTCATTAGTCAACTTGCATTGTTTATATGGAAGCAGATCGGTGCATTATGTTGTCTTGATTACCCTGTCTCTTCAGCGAGTTAACTTCTTCCATGTTAGTATTTCATTGTCTTAGCCTTAGTCAAACGCATATGTATATATATATATATACTGTACAGCCTTTCATACCTGTAGTAATACGATGCGTCCTGTTCCATTAATATCACCATAATTTATACGATATTTTTAATGCAATGGATGAAGCAAGTTTTCATAGTGCAAAATATGGTTGGTCTTTTTCATGTAGTTAAAGTACCAGTTATATAAATATAAAGAAATTATATGTGTAATATATATATAGAGATATATAAGATATAGATATAGAGGACAAGATATATAGTAAGATAGTAGTATAGAGAGAGATATAGAGATAGATTAGAGAGTAAGATACTATGTCTATATATATATATATATATATATATATTATATATATATGATATATATAATATAATTATATATAGTATATATTATTTATATATATATATATAGTAATTATATACTTATATATATATCTATATATTAATTATACTATATATTATATATATATATATATTATATAACAAATATTATTACTGTGGGAGATGTTCAAAATACAAAGCAATATTATACACCCCAAGAGAAATAAATGTTCAGCAGACATACATATACCATACTGAACATGCACCAGCACAAATAGTTTTGCACACTTACATGCAATGCAACATGACAGTCTTAAATTGTGGCATTAGATGACAGAAATAATGTATGTTATAAGGAAATAATAGAAGTCTGTCATAAATATATACAATATGGGAGAAAGTTGTAAGGAATGCATATTATTGAAAGAGTTGTGTTTTAATATGAAGTACAGTATTACGTATTCAGACTCCTTTTTTAAAATGGTAATGTAGTACTGCAATATTGTACTGCATTTTACTTGTAAATATTAAAAAACCATATACGCCTTAGAGCAAAATCCTGAGTAAGAAATTTGTATAAAGGGCAAAACAACAGTAGCTAATCAAACTGTTAATATACAGAAGATAGCTACCAAAAATCGTAATTGGGATCTCTTTGTCCCAGAAGAAGAAGAAGAAGAAGAAGCAGATGTACAGTACCAATATAACTAAAGGATTTGCACAAGAATTCAATGCAACCTACAGACTAAATATCATAGAATCCTAAGAGGGAAATTCACCTTTTGTTCTACAAATGCGGCTGTTCCTCAGTAGACTCTTGAGGAATCTCTCCCTGACCCTATGAATCAAAGGATAACACCAGCCTCAGGAAAGAGGGATAGCTTATTATGACTTATATGCAGAGTGATACTTTTAAAATTGTCTCATGTATGACCAAAGATAAAAAAAAAAAACATTATCAACATTTGTGTTATCCACAGATGTGCTAGACCATGCACTCCTTGAAGTAAGCCTTGTGAGGAACATTTGTGATCAAAAGGGGTGAGGGAAATTAATTTATGCATCATGAGGATGGGATATTATATATGCATATTTGAAATATTCACCTCTTGACTAGCCTCGGTTGATTTAAGCACCTTTTCTGGGGGTTGGATTCCGATGGTAGGCTGTGGATACATGTGTTATGTTATTAAATACTTGTATTACCAGCTAGGTATATGCCCATACCTTGTCTGGTTATGCACAGAAGAGCCAGATGAAATTGCAGAATAGAAAAATTGGCAAAAGGAAAATGATGATGCAGCAAACACCCATATGCAAAATTGAAACAAAAATCATATCTCCACGGTAATGGAAACAAAGGTAAACTAAACATATCTTTAAAAAACGGTTAAAAAGCAAAATGCAAACAAGAGTATCACGTACACAGCATCTAAAATAGAAATGCACATAAAAAAAAGGTGGGAGTAAATAGAAGCTTCAGATATAAGAGAGCTGGGAAAGATCAAAACAGGAAATTAAGGGTTTGTGATTGTCTTGTAGTTACTCTCAATTTGAGAGTTAATACTCAAGGTATAGTTAACTAGCATAATGATAATGTTTTTGAAGCCCATTGTACCATTAGGAAGATAATTCTCTCTCTTTTGCAGCTTTTGGCACTTTGAATGAACTAAGTCAAGCATTTAAAACTTTCCATGCCAATAATGGTAAAAAAAAAGAGGCATTGCAGTATTCCTCAGTTCAATATTTTTCTAGCTTAGCATGAAAATACTAGTCACTTATACTGAAGTGAAAGCAGGTAAGTAAAAATATCAAATGCAATATGTCGTCAGGTCAGAATTCACAATGCCCATATAGTACATGAGTTCATCACAGCACAGGGAAGGGAGTAAGCAGCCAACTAAATATCATAAATAATGGCCTCAGCTACCACGACACTGAGCCAAGGGAAGCATGTCATCAATGTATTGGCAGTTAAGTCATCACTGTGCCACTGCTAAGTCACCAGCCTTAGCTAGGGTGGGGGATCACCTCGACTGTGACTGCTCCTTCCAAATGATGTTGTGGTGCTTGCTCCACTTCCCCAGTCACCTCGGGAATCCTGGCCAGAACACCCAAAGTAACAGTAGCGGCTGTAGTGGTTGTTGTGGTTGTGGTAAATGGAACAACTGTGGATGTTGTTGAGTAAGGAATTGTTGAAGTAGATGAATAAGTAGTGGTTGTGGCAGCAACAGTTGTGGTAGATATCACAGTGGTTGTAGAGGTAGAAGTGATTATGGGAGAAGCGGTGGAAGTAACAGCTGAAGTAACAAGGATGGTGCTGATACCGACTGAGGCATCAGCGGAAGCCAACACCTCTGTCTGTTCCACGGCTGATGGAAAAAATACAGACTTCTCTGAGTCTTTCATCTCTTGCTGTTGTTGCTCTTCCATCTGGACCTGTGCCTATCACACATGAGAGAGGAAAGTAACAGTTGAAGTAGAAGTTGGGAAAATATTTTGAGAAGCAAATCTAAAATTAAGTCAGGGAACCAAGCTATACTAATTCTACTTTTAAGCACGAATAGAAAATCTACAAACATACAGCATTATGCAGGTAATATACCAGTCTATTCTCACAAATAGATAAAACCAATTACTATCATTTTACTCCAACCCGCTTAACCTATTGAGGCTGATGCCAGTTTATGCAAAAAGGCAAAAAACTACACATTTCAAAGGGCCTTTGCTTCCACTAAAACCATTCACTTTGTATGCCTGTATCCTTAGCATACATATAGAGATGCATTTATTATTGAGTGAGGACAGGCTGTATATTCTTCACATTGATGTATGATATTTGCAATAATTTTTATATAGTAGTGATGAAATTAAACAGATTTTAAGCAAATATGTGAAATTAAAAGTCTGATGTATTGGGCAAGCACAGCATAAGCTGTAACACAAAAACTGACCACCACAGCTTTTCAAACACTTATTGTAAAAAAACATAAAAAACAAAATTTGGATTAAATATTAAAGTACTATTTAAAATAGTTTTAAGTTACTTGAATTAAGATGATGTTCAAAATATTGTACAATAAAACTGAATGCAGCAAATACTGTAGATGTAGCTACGTGCACAAGAGACTAATATTCTTATGTTACTTGTCAGATTGGAGAGAAGATATAATCAGTACACCACACACAGTGATCACACTAACGTGATGCATCAAATGAACAAATCCTCGTCACGGCTCTTGTGGATTTGTTCAGATATAATCAGTGTTGGCCATCTTGCTATTTTAAAATTGTATTGGATTTCATGTAAAATGCAATTTTACTTCAGTTTAAAAAATAACGTACAGTATTGTGATAGTAATCAATGAAAATAAATATCTGGTAAATATCTGAGCAAAAACAATTGTTTTGAATGCAAGATGCGACAAACATAATGAGGTTACATAAAAATATCTTGTAACCAACAAATTGGACTTAGATTAATAAATAATGAATGCATCTATTTATCAATACAAAACAAATTAATGACCTGCATGCTGCATGGAAATTGATAAAAATGAATAAAGATTAACCCCTTAGAGGACATAATTCATCTCTGGCTCAACCCCCCATGAATCAATTTTAAAATATAAACATTTTTGCACAAGTTTCTTCCTTACAAATGAGTTAAAAATATTAAAAAAAAAATAATTTAAAAATTCTATATTTTGTATATCCTTGGATATACAGAATTTAAAAAAATACTGTAATTAAATTCTGATACTGTATCATTATCAGTTCCTGAAATGTAGATTAAATGTTCTATCTTAATTTTTATATTTTCTTTTCATGTAGGTAATAAGAGCCAGAGATCAAATCTTGGTAATTATAAGGATTTATAAGTAAAACCCAGTTTCTTTAAATTTGTATAGTGTATGATGTAAGCCAGAAACAAGTTGTATGAACTAAAATACGCCATATGATGTAAGCTGTCATCTAAGGGTTAAGTGTAAGCTAAAAAAGATATGACAAAAACATAACAGTAATTTTTTAATTTTAAGCAGCAAATTCTTTATATTAGTATAAACAAAATTTGGTATGATTTTAGGTTACCAGACAGTAAAATTATAACTATTTTGAAGATAGTGGGTATCTTCAGATACGATGTGTGTTTGAATATAATATGTATGACTATTACACATACTGTCAACACTCACAAACACATACATGCATACAGCTGGTGCAAAGAATGTGAAAGGAATAGTAGATAACAGAATGCAGAAGAAGCTACATTCATCCACAGCTTTAAATAAAGATATGATACATAGGGCAAAACATGGATGGGAACTATTGCATTAGATTACTGAATGTAAGAAATGTGAGACCCAGGAGCTGAAGCTCAGTCCTGTAAATAATGACCAGACCACACACACTAGAAGACGACGACTGAAACATCGTCGTCTCCTCATCGTCTGGTGTGTGGTATGGTCATCATATCTTCAGCCACATTGTTGTGACTCATCAACGGCGTCAGTCCTGTAAATGTTATTACTTACATAAGTTTGAATTATACTTCCAGTCATAATATTATCCTTCTACTGTGTAAACTGTCAGACTGTTCTATTTTTTTACAAACTGAGGAGAAAACATTTGCAAAATCTGAGTAATTCCCCAATTTAAATGTTCTGCCATATAAATGTATCCTAACACTTGCCCAATACTTCACCTAGAACATGGTGTTTCAATTCAAAATTAAAAATAGTAATCATGCTGTAAAACAATAAAAACATTCTGATATAAAGGAAAAATCAACATTTATTATTTAAACAAAAACAGCAGTGATGAAAATGTTAAAATGAAAGATGGTGAAAAAGTATGATCCATGGGAAAAAAGTCAAGCAGTTTTTGATGATGTGACCATGCTAGCTTAAGCTCTGATGCCTCTTATGTTTTTGGATAATCGACTGTCATTATATCTCTGACATGTCAGAAAACTGCATGCAAAAAAACTGTTACCAATAAATAATAATAATATAGTATCTGTAAAAAAAGGAGAAAATTTAATTGCAATATCCAAAGGCTGCTTGTCAACAACAATATAATAACTGTACAGCACATGAAAAGTAAGATGAGCAATAAACCACAAACAAGTTTCCAGCACAGGCAGTTGCTCATAAGTATCACAGACAGCCAGAATCACCTCTGAGCTGGGTTTCTGCAACATTTTCATCTTTTCTTCAAAAGAAGCCTTCTTGGAATGATCCGCAGGAGGCTCGGGTCTTGGGTGGGCTTGTTGCGAGACCTAAAACCCACAAGTTGTATTTTGACGTGACCGGTGGAAACAAAGCTCTTTATTTTAAAAACTGTTGAAGCTTTTGATACGGAAAGAAATGTTTATATGATGCCTTAATTACTATATTCATTATTTCCTTGAGTTTAATCTCATTAAAGTTTCATGAACAGTATGATACATCATCATATTTAGGCTAATAATGCATGTTCATTTTCTTAATACACTAACATTTAAAGTTTATACCTTTATTCTATATAGTTTATATTAAATTTGCTTTTCAATGATAGCATGCCTATAAACAACATTAGGGATAATAAAACAATTCAGAATTAGCTTGTATTAGTTAGACGGCATGCCTGCATTAAATGAATCTGAACTGAAGAGATAACTAATCTTTTATACTTGTTTAGATTAATCATCTTAAATAACTTAAATATTGGCCAAAGAAGCAAAGGGCTGTTTTAGAATATACTGTATATTGTCCCTCTAAAAGCTACTGTGCTAGTTTCTTTAAAATTGTGATTGGAAGGGGACATTGCAGCTCATGTTTCTTTAAGAACTGAATTCAAAATTTTCTAAATACAATCTATATGTACAAGCTCAAGCAGTCCTGTTGGTCTTGCACTACAAAGATTGAGGAGAACCCAAAGGCTCCTCACAGGGAGTTATAAGCCAGCATCAAGTGCTATGAGACTCAAGGTAATGTCTTACTCACACACACACTTGCTGCAAGTAAGTAGAGTGAAGCTGAAAATATATATCGGTTCCAATACAAATAACTGCATTTTCCTCACACTTCCAAATGAATCATTTCTTACTAGTACTCAGATACAGTGCTGCATCTTCAAATTAACAATTTTATTCTTCATTTCTGCATCATATAACACAGAATGATTCACATGCCCAAAATTGGTATCCATTCATTTTTATTATTTATTTATTTATTTATATACAGTATATACATACAAGAAGGTACATTGGGATTGTGAGGATACATAGCATAGTGATTACATTCTTGTAAAGCCACTAGTACGCGCAGCGTTTCGGGCAGGTCCTTAATCTAACAGAAAATTTTAAGTAGGTAAATACTAGCAAAATTTATAAAATGATAACAGGTACATTGCAAGAAAAAAAATTGAGATGAGAGATGGTCTTATAAATGGTCTGGTCTGTGATGGTCCAAGATGGACCATGGTCTGGCCTGTGATGATAAGATGGTCTTATAAACAAGACCATTCGTTTCCCAGCATTTTGATACATTTTTACATTTTCTAAAACCATCAATGGCTCTGTAGACAGCAAATGAGAGTAATCCTTTTACTTATCACAAGTGCCTACAGTCTATAGCTCAGCACACAAATCATTCTACATTTTCCAAATTTGTTATATAATCATAATTAGAGTAAATTTTGCCTTTCTTTATGCAGTGATATAAATTAATAATTTGTATATATTTATATATTAAAATACAGTAAGTATTTATGACTATAAATAGGTGTGCAATGTAGAATAATAAAATTTTGTAAAGTCAGTTTTATCATACACCTAATATTGATTTGCAGCTTTTAGTACTGTACTTAATATCATTCGTTATTAATAGAGGTGCTGTCTACAAATGTTTATAAAATCTGGTATTCAATAGAGCTACACAATCTCGACACTGTTAGCTCTTTCTTTTAATATACAGTATGGATGTTAAATCCTTTCTGTACGTTTTCATACCAAAATCAGTGTTTTAATCCCATAAATTAATCTGTAATTAGAAAATGAGTAGAAATGTATTATGTATCACTGGGTGTCCAAAGAGGATGGTGAGTTACGTACTGTAGTGCAAATAACATGGCAACGGAACACTAAAGTGTTACGCTATGTTTTATTTCCTAACAAAAACCAAATCTTATATGATTGAATTTACCGAATTAAATTTTTTTAACTCAAAATATAATTTAAGACTACTGATGATAAGAATTTAAATATTACAGTAATTATATACATTACTGTGATTTTACTAAGATTTTTGTGACATCTTTATCAGCCCATAATTTTGCCTTACAGCAAGTGTGTGTTGTTAGAATAATCAAGTAACATTCAGAGGACTCATATGAATCACTGTTACCTCTAATACAGTTTGTAGCCTGTACTGAGTCACTATTTATGCAGTTTGCAACTAACTAGTTTTGGATCAGAAACTCCAGCACTCATTTCCATTTATCGCAAGGTTAAAAACAACGTCTACAGGGAAGAAGCATCGCATGTCACCCCAAACCTATTAAGATTTAGAGGGTCTACAATTGGTCTCAGGACCAAAAGCACCACAAGTTCCAAAAGAAAACCACGCTTATGATACAAGCAAGATGGAACATGTGATAAACATGCATATGTGAATAATTCAAGATAAATGGACGTAAAAGTGTTCAACTACGCCAAGACTTCACCTTCTCAACAGGCGGTTGTTTGACCTCTTTGACCTGTTCCTCATGGGCAGGCTGGCTGGACAGGACTGTAACCTTGGCTTGAGGTTTAGGCACTGAGGCTCTCGTTATATCAGGTATCTAAGAAAAAATGTGATGTTTAAAGGAAACTTATTTCTGAATGTTCCTTTGTTATCTTCAAGATAAAAAAATTACGTGCATAAGTACTGTATAACATGAAAAACGTAAAAACGGAAATAATATTCATTCACATTTTGCGTTCGGAACAATATGTTTGTGGAAAAGATTAAATTATTTTAAAGTCATTTAATTGTATTCAAACTCGGCATGCTCCAAGTGTGAACATTTCAACTCTCACTTCTCCATAAATTTCAAGAATTTATTTCATAAAAAAAATCACCTTGATGGGCAAGGAGGTAGGTAGGGATGTGGGTAGCGTTGGAAGTTTTAGGATTCCTTTCATCTGTCGCATTTTTTCTTCGAAGGATCTCTGTCTATTTACCTGTTCAGCTGGCCGATTCAGAGTGGCCGGTGAGGGACCACTCTGAACACATAGCAGAAAGAGTAATTATTCTCATCCTTGAATACACACTGTAGTACAAAGAACGCATTTCCAGCAACACCAACAACAATGTCAACCCTATACGCTAACAGACACTAAATATTGTTGGTAAAAATGCATTTGATAGAATTAATTATAAGCAATGAAAGTAATCATACTTTCACAAGCATCTGTCTTCACATAAGTGACTAAGAAAACTAAAATGTTAAAAAATCAATCAAATATCCCTCGACCATGGACACCAAAAATATACGTAGTGTAGACAGCAATACAGATTCAAAGCAAATTGTATGTTGAATATAATAGTGAATGATGTTATTTCATAGTTGTCATAAACAATATTGCAATGTTTGTCTAAAATTGGATGCATTTATCATTAGCAACATTTATAATTATCACTTGAAATAAAATGCAGATGCATGAAAGTAAATTCACTTAAAATGTGTGGTGTACTCACCACACCTAATATGGGTGAACTTACTTTCCCTAAAATGGGTGGTGTATTCACCACACTAAATATGTGTGTGTACTTACTTACTTACCTAATATGTGTACTAACCTCACTTAATGTGTGTATACTCACCTCATCTAATACATGTACTCGCCTCACCTAATGTGTGTGTGTACTTACCTCACCTAATATGTGTACTCAACTCACCTAATATATATATATATATATATATGTATGCATGGGTGTGTGTGTGCTTTGTGTGTGTGTGTGTGTAATTACCTAAGTGTCGTAACAGGATGAGAGCTACGCTCATAGTGTCCCATCTTCCCAGCACTCTTTGTCATATAACGCTTTGAAATTGTTGACGGTTTTGGCCTCCACCACCTTCTCACCTAGCTTGTTCCAATCGTCTACTCCTCTGTTTGCGAAACTGAATTTTCTTATATTTCTTTGGCAGCTTTGTTTAATTAGTTTAAATCTATGACCTCTTGTTCTTGAAGTTCCAGGCCTCAGGAATTCTTCCCTATCAATTTTATCAATTCCCGTTACTATTTTGTATGTAGTGATCATATCGCCTCTTTTTCTTCTATCTTCTGGTATTGGTATATTTAATGCCTCTAACCCCTCTTCGCAGCTCTTGTCCTTCAGTTCTGGGAGCCATTTAGTTGCATATCTTTGCACCTTTTCCAGTTTGTTGATGTGCCTCTTAAGATATGGGCACCATGCAACCGCTGCATATTCTAGCCTTTACCTAACAAAAGTCGTGAACAATTTCTTTAGTATTTGGCCATCCATGTATTTAAAAGCAATTCTGAAGTTAGAAAGTGTAGCATAGGCTCCTCGCACGATGTTCTTTATGTGGTCCTCAGGTGATAGTTTTCTATCTAGAACCACCCCTAGATCTCTTTCTTTATCAGAATTCTTTAAAGATTTCTCACAGAATTTATAGTTGTGTGGGATCTATGTTCTCCCATTCCACATTCCATAACATTTGTGTGTGTGTGTGTGTGTTTTGACTAACCTCATTTCATCTAGCTTAAATGGTTGAGCTCCAGCTACTAGGCCCTCCTCTTAACTATCCATCAACTAGCATAATTCATTATACTAGCCTCTTGGATTCTATTGTACCTACTTTTGAATGTAGAGTCATATAACACGCCAACCTCCACTAATCTCTCTCCGTACTTCATTCCATTTCACTATTCTTAAAATGAAAAAAACAATTAAGATGTATAGTAATTCTGACTTATTGCTCATTTTCCTTCCATTCATGTTCCCATTTTTCTGATCCGTCCTATGTTGAACAGCCTGGCCATGTCCACCCTGTAAAAAATCTTATGAGCACACATTGGGATCGGATTTCCTTCTGATTGTTTGCTCTTCTAGATATACGAGGTTCAGCTCTTTTAACTTTCTTAAGCTTTTTTATATGCCTAACTAGATGAGGACTCCATGCTAATTCTGTGTGTTTATCGACTAGTTTTATTTATTTGGTGTACATTGCCATGTTCAAATTCCCAAAGGCAGTTTTAAAGTTTGCCAGTCTTTAAATTGATCTAATTTGTATGTACCTCAGCAGACAGGTTTGTTTGGAGTAATATAAACCCTCAGGTCCTTTTGTCTGCCTGACCCTTGGTGTGTCTTTACTTCCAGATGGTCCATTCTTTCCAGCTTCATTATTTGTCAATCACTAGAATTATATTATAGAGCCATTCACATAACTATTCCTTCATCCTATCAAAGTTTTCATCTCCAATTTTTGTTCTAATCATCTTTGAGTCATCCAAAAACATAAAACTTTAGATACAGTTTAGATACCTATTCCTTCCGCATAGGTTATTAAAATATATCAGAAACAGTGAAGGCCCCAGGAGTGACCCCTGGTGGACTCTTGTTTTAGCATCTAGCACTCACTTAAATTTGTTGGCAAACAAGAACGTTTGGAAATTATTCAGCACCTTTGTTTTCTTAGCTTAAGTCTGTGGCCTCTTGTCTCAAGTTATAGGTTTTTAAAATTCCTCCTTGTAAATGTTGTCAATTCCTTTCACAATTTTGTAAGTGGTGATCATGATGCCTCATTTCCTTCTATTTAATAGTTTTAACAGGGTTAATACCTCAAGTCTCATCATAGCTCCTATTTGTGTATGTGTAATTACCTGAGTGTAGTTACAGGATGAGAGTTACGCTCGTGGTGTCCCGTCTTCTCAGTATTCTTTGTCATATAATATTTTGAAACTAATGATGGGTTTGGCCTCCGCCACCTTCTCACTTAACTTGTTCCAACCATCTACCATTCTGTTTGCAAAAGAAAACTTTCTAGTATTTTTAGGCATCTTTGTTTCCTTAGCTTGAATCTGTCTCTTCTTGTGTGTGTGATGTCACAATCTAATTATTTTCAAGGTGTTAATGTGCATGTATGACTATTTAATGTGTAACATTATGCTTCGTAATGTATAAAATTTATACTGTATACATGTACAGTATTGTTAAAACCTAAAAAAAATATACTCTAAAATGAATCTATAGTTCTGTACCTATAAGCAATAAATAAATGTATTTTAAAATTATGAAGTAAACTTTTAAAATGATCAAGCAATATATTAAATCTTTTTAAAGTTTATAGAAGATATATAACAAGAGCAAAAAATCCACTGCTTTAGGCCCAAGATAGTTAAGAGTAAAACATTCATCAAGATTCTCATGCTTAAGTGCTTGCATGTTAGGTCAAATTAATCTCTTCCCATGACATACATACAGTTCATTGAGAAAGTCAGGTATCTCCATAATAATAATGATGACATGCGTTCATAGTAACCCTCTGAATGTCAAGAGGGTATTTAGAATGATAAGAATAATTCTTGACTCAACAGAGAAGATAACAAAGAGGAGGATGTCGGTACAACCTTCTGAAACTCCACAAGTATTTAAAATTCATAAGTGTTGTTGAACAAGAGAGAAATATGTGGGACAGAGTGACGGCACTGGTTTGGCAACGAGTGCCCAGAAACCCGCCAAGTTCAGTTTTCGTGCTTGCCATGCAAGAAGCGATTGGAATAGCATGCTTTGTCGCGGCCCACTTTAAAGTCACTCAACATGCCCCAAGAAGAGACTTAAATTTAAAAAAGTAAATTGTAATCACTCAAGTAAGAGTGTCTTGCTTGAAAACCTTGTAGAAGGTAAATGAAGCTTTAGATGTTCTAAAAAATTCCAAGAAATGGTTCTTTTTTGTACACATATATAAAAGGTATTAAACTGACAGCACTATTCACCTGTGCTTGAGATGAGTGGGTTGGTTGGCCCTGTTGTAGTTCTCTAAGTTTAGCTTCAAAATTTAGCTGTTTACTCCTATTCATTTTAACATGTTCCTGAGCTTCACTGGATAATTCAGCCAGTATTTTCTCTTCCAATTTAGTTTGTCCTGCAGCTTTAGTCTCAAGCTGGGCATCAGATTGGTCCAGGGTTTGGCCATGAATACTTTCAGGAATCTGAGACTGACCCTCACACTGTACTGGAGGCTTTTGCTTAAGCTCTTTAACATCAGGGTGAACCTGAAGCTTGACTTGTGGTGGTTTCTCCCTTACTTCCTCACCCTGTGATGTGTTGTACACAGGTTTTGATAACAATATTGACAAAAAGTCTAACTTTCCATTACAAAATTAAAAGGGTGGTCCTTTCAAGGACAACTATTAATTAATATTATCTACATTTCCTCAAAATATATATATTTATTAGTAAACACCATTCTGTTTACTCTTGGCAAATCAATTCAATATGCATGCAGGAAAAGCATGCAAATGTTCACCTTCTCAGAGGCCGCTGCCGAGGGCACAGTTTTCGTAATCTGCATCATTTTTGCCTCGAAACCCATCTTTTTGCTCTCTTTATCTGCAGAGGCTTCTGTGGGCCTCCCTTTCCCTGCAGGTGCCTAGAAACAATACCACAGTGCCATCAACACAGAAAGCCATCACACCATGGGTGGCAAAAAAGCTTCAGGCTTATGCTCCCACGACACTCCCCAGAACCTGGGCCTCAACAAACCTGTGCATTCTAATGACTGCCTACAGTGCTGTGGTAAGAACTACAGTAGCTGCTGACTGACTGGTGTTACACAGAAGAAGTGGTGCCTGTGGTTCCAGGGAATGCAAGAAGTGCTGGTTGTGTTGGAAGTTAGATTTCTAAATGGCACATTATTTCCACCCTTTTTTATGTTTCTCATCTCGCCTTTCTCTCTCTATCTATCGATCTCTTTCATTCATTTATCTCTCTTTTGCCACTAACTGCATTTACTCTTTTTTTTTTTTACATTTCTTGCTTCTTTTTTGCTTGCACTGCATATTCATTCACTTACTGTCTTTCATTCTCATTCTCTTCCATTCTTTCTTTTTCTTTCACTTATTGTACTTGATTTTGCTCAAAAACAAACTTACTCACTTCTTATTACTAATCTTTCACGTGATGTATTTCATTCACTTTCTTTATGCATTATAATGCTTAATTTTTTATTTTACTGCACTATATATATATATATATATATATATATATATATATATATATATATATATATAATATATATATATATATATATATATATATACTATATAAATATATATATACTATATAAATATATATATATATATATATATATATATATATATATATTATATATATATATATATATATATTTAGAAATATATATATGCATCTCATTCACTTACTTCAAAAGGGTCTCCATTTAGAAGCCTGCTTTATCTACCACATAAGCGGTAGTGGTAAAATGTCAAGCAGTCTCAGGCACATTAATGAGGCTCTGCAGTAGAGTGTGACTGAGAAGGAAGGTAAAGAGGCACACACACACATACTATGGGAAGACTAGAGGCAAAACTAAGCTGAGGGTTATGTGTGCTGTGGCGGCAAAAACAAAAACTCGAGTGCAGCGAAACCTCAAATGTGTTAAGGGAGTGGGGGAGGAGGGAAGTAGGGATGTATGTCTGATATTGAGCGACTTGTATGTTTAAATATTTTTTAGTGCTGCCGATAGCAAGAATTAACCATGCACTGGAGGAACTAAAAGTCACCTTAGTGGTATCACTCTCAGCCATCGCGTGCTCCGTCCGAGTCTTCATGTCGAAATCAATGATCTGGAAGCGGAGGAGGTACGGAGGTGTCAATACAGTTACATGAGCTATTTCCAAAACAAGTTAAGATTGTAAGTGTTATTTATTGTAAGAGCTAAATTATTTCTTTTGGATTTTTACGAGTTTGTGGGGATGCCGGGAAAGAATTAACACAATGGAAGGAGAAACTGCTCATGTTAAGTAGTAGGTATAAACGAATGGGGAGGGGAACTAAACTAATCAAGGGGTTTCAGTGAATAAAAAGTAAAAATTATCTACTGGAGAGACAAAAGTTATTATGACGGAAATGCGTCATTGTACCGCCAAGGAGAGAATGCTATTAATAACTAGATCTAGTGCATCTGTTATACTTATGCAGGTGAGACTGGCTCTATTTTATATAATTTACAAATAATTATTCGATTATAGTTCTAAATAGGTTCTATTTTCTACATTTAAAATATCGACTCACTTTGACTGCTATTTTTAAAATAATGAATTGATAAAATTGATAAAAATTCAATTTAGAAACTACAGGTACTTGGAAAAATTGGAAATAATCCAGTCAGATAGATACATGATAAACTGTATCTCCTAGTTCGTCACTGAAACTCGTGTGAAGTCATAAGAGGTCACTGGAGGTTATGTCAGGTCATGAGCATAAAATCTTGAGTGAGGTTATGAGAGGGGCGCGACCCCCTGAACACTGCGTGAGGCCAAAAGAAGTTCGCCAGCTCCATGTTTTATGGAATATCAAGAAATCAGACAAATATATGACTGAAAACTACAATTAGCATCGATTGACTGAAGGTCTCGAAGAATTATGGGAAACCGACAACATTTATGACACGGATGGAAGTTAAGTATATGAACTTATGTAACATGCACAAGCTTCGGTTTAAAAACACACACACACACACACACACACGACAACACAACCACACACAAACACACAACAAACACCACCACACAACACACACACACACACACGACACACTGGGAATTAATTAACCGTAGAAGTTTAGGTCATTTTAGTCCGTACACAGTATTGAGGGCAATGCACCGCCGACCAAGGCTCCCGACCGCCAATTGTATGGGGAAAAGGTAATGATATAGACACACACAACACAACACACCACACACACACACACACACACACACACACACACACACACACACACCACACCAACACCACCACCACACGTTGAAATCTATGGTGGCTGGGTGGTAAAGTGTGTGGCCGATGTCCTTTTTGAAGTCGCAAGTTCAAACGCAATGAGAATATTTTTGTTTAGTTTCAAAGCGTTATATGACCAAAGAGTGCTGGTAGACGGGACACCACGACGTAGCTCTCCTCCTGGAACGACACTTAGGTAATTACACTTAGGTAATTACACACACACATTGGAATATTTCTGGAATGCCAAAAGCCTTTGACCCCGTCAGTACCTCAAAGAGAGATAATATTTTACAAATTGAGAAGCAGTCGAGAGTAAGCGGAAAAGTCCTAACATAGGACTGTCAAGGAGCCGCCTCTGGACCTATAAATTTAAGCTACATATGCAAATTAATTACCTAGCATCTAGCCTTACATATCCTAAATCTACTTTATGCAAAAGTAATAATTCAAGAACTGCTGAACGAGCAGATGAACAGCTGGACCAAAATACACGAAAAAAACTAACAACGGTACATCACACGAGCGTTTACGGTTACAAATAGACTGTTGTGTCAGGAACACGCATATATGCCACTAAGAACCACAGCACAACGTTTAAATTTCTCAGTAATGTGTAGAAACCACAGATGGCACAATTTACATGTTCTCAGTAGATGTAGATACCACAAAAGGGTCAGTTTACGCGTTCTCAGGTAACACAACACAAGGCGCAGTTTACGTGTTCTCAGTAGATGTAGAAATCACAAAAGGAGCAGTTTACTATGTTCTCAGTAGCGATAGAAACCCACGAAAGGCAGAATCTTCATGCCCATCAGTCAATGTAGAAAACACGAGACGGTTTACGCGTTTTCAGTATTTACAGAAAACACCGCACAACCTCGCGCGCGCGCGTGGTTAACAATAGCACTCGGAAGTTAATTCCTTAGGCAGGTGTGTGGTTCCCGAGGCACAGCTAGGCGCTCACTGGCACACCCAGGCGCTCACTGGCACACCCAGGCGCTCACTGGCACACCCAGGGGCTCACTGGCACACCCAGGTGCTCACTGGCACACCCAGGGGCTCACTGGCACACCCAGGCGCTCACTGGCACACCCAGGCGCTCACTGGCACATCCAGGTGCTCACTGGCACACCCAGGTGCTCACTGGCACACCCAGGCGCTCACTGGCACACCCAGGTGCTCACTGGCACACCCAGGCGCTCACTGGCACACCCAGGTGCTCACTGGCACCGCTAGGTGCTCACTGGCACACCCAGGCGCCCACTGGCACACCCAGGTGCTCACTGGCACACCCAGGCGCTCACTGGCACACCCAGGCGCTCACTGGCACACCCAGGCGCTCACTGGCACACCCAGGTGCTCACTGGCACACCCAGGCGCCCACTGGCACACCCAGGTGCTCACTACCGCCCGCACACGTGTTAACCACCTGTGAACGTCCACCTCCACGCGCCTCAGTTTCCCAGTTGATGCGCAGGCACGTGTGAACCGCGATGTGCGAGGCCGCCGCTGGGTGAGAGCGCAGGTGAGGTCGACGCACAAGGCCGCACTGCCTATACCCCTCCCCCCCCTCAGCCACCCCGCATGCGGCGGCCGAGGGGGAAGGGGAGGAAGGGTGATGCGGGGGGGGGTGGAAGGGCGTCGTAACCCTGTGCTCCCAGGGGGGGTAGAGTGGTGGGCCGGCGTGTGCGCCCAGAGAGCCAAGCCGTGTCCTCGTGGAGGTAATGGGGGCTCGGGGAGCGGGAGAGAGGAGAGCAGATGAAAGAGGTGCTGAGAGAGAGAGAGAGAGAGAGAGGGACGGGAGGGGGGGAAGACAGGTAATAGAATAAGCAAGTGAGAAAGATGCGGGGGTAAGCTGGCGGTGATTGATACAGAAGGGGAAGGGCGGTGGCGCCTAGTTATATAGTGCTTCCAGCTACTTATTTTGACCTTTCCTGAAAAGGAGGTTAAAAATTAGCCTATGGCCGGAGGAGCCGGTCGGCCCGAGCGGGACAGTACACTGGACTTGTGATTCTGTGGGCCCGGGTTCGATCCCGGGCGCTGGCGAGAAACAATGGGCAGAGGTTCTTTCCCACCCTATTGCCCCTGTTACCTAGCGGTAAAATAGGTACCTGGGTGCTAGTCAGCTGTCATGGGCTGCTTACCTGGGGGTGGAGGCCTGGTGAGGACCGGGGGGACACTAAAGACCCCGAAATCATCTCAAGATAACCTCAAGAAAATTGGCGATCGACCAATAAAATACTCTAGGGATTTACTTATTTATATTCTATACAAGAAGCTACATTGGGTATGAGAGTACATAGCATTGATATTTTTACAGTCTTGTAAGTCCCTAATCACGCCGCTTAGCGTGTCGGGCAGGTCCTTAATCTGCCAGATAATTTTAAGTTAAGATACCGTCGTATGTTCTGTACTTGTGTGCCCAGACATCTCTTCTTGCGGCCACACCACCACTCACCTCTCACACCCCCTCAACTCCCCCAGCATTACGTTACCCTCATTTAACACTTCATTTTTCTTTCCCTAAATCTTCTCAAATGCTCATTTAGTTAATCGACACTGTAGGCATCGCCCCGCAGCTCCTGGGGTGTTAGGACACAGGCATCGCCGCGGCCTCCTGGTTCATGGGGTTGCTAGGACACAGGCGTGGCCCCCAGTTCTTGGCTCATGGGGTGCTAGGACACAGGCGTGGCCCCCAGTTCTTGGCTCACGGGGTGCTAGGACACAGGCGTGGCCCCCAGTTCTTGGCTCACGGGGTGCTAGGACACAGGCGTGGCCCCCAGTTCTTGGCTCATGGGGTGCTAGGACACAGGGCGTGGCCCCCCAGTTCTTGGCTCACGGGGTGCTAGGACACAGGCGTGGCCCCCAGTTCTTGGTTCATGGGGTTCCTAGGACACAGGCGTGGCCCCCAGTTCCTGGCTCATGGCGTGCTAGGACACAGGCGTGGCCCCCAGTTCCTGGTTCATGGGGTTCCTAGGACACAGGCGTGGCCCCCAGTTCTTGGTTCATGGGGTTCCTAGGACACAGGCGTGGCCCCAGTTCCTCGCTCATGGGGTGCTAGACACCCCATGCATACGCTTTATCCTTCCCCTCTACGATCTCTAAACCGTGATCTTTTGTTCCAAACAAATATTGCTGAACAAGGCCTCTAGACCCTGTCAGCGCGCGGTCTAGACCGGTCTAGACTGCTGACCATCTAGACCGGTCTAGACCGCTGACCATTCGCTGAATATTTGCAGGAAACTATGATGTAATCTATCACTCGCACCACTAAACACAATTCCCAAATAAAGAAGTGAGGAGATCTATCGTTGTCTAACTGTGAGAGCATCCGTTGGTCTCTTGCTAAAATATATATCACATAAAACGTCGGGTCATATCTCCTTAGACTAAGTCAACCTCTCCTCTCCAGCATTCTTCTATTTCTAACCTTCCAACCTCTCTTGCTGCTTCTAGTCACTAGATAATGTGCCCGTCTCTCCTCTCGCTCCTCTCTCTCTCTCTCTCTCTCTCCCTCTCTCCTCTCTCTCTCTCTCCTGCTCTCCTCTCTCCTCTCACTCTCTAGCTCTCTCTCTCCTCTCTCTCTCTCTCTCTCTCTCTCTCACACACACACAGACATACACTTATACCCACCCAGCAAACACACAAGGCTATTAAAACGTCCCTTATTATGTGGTTATTTACTGTGCGATATCTAGTAATATCGTAAGCATTACAGTCATTCTCGTTTGAATTGGAAATTTGGAAGTGCATCTATTAGCAATGAGTGTCTTCAAAGTAATTGAGAATTTTCTTCATTTTAGAAGCCGTTTTTCTTGTAATTCCCCACTAGGCAAGTCGCATTCATTCGTATCTTGAGTAAACCTGTTCGGCTCACCATTTGACCTACCTCAGTAGCTAACCTGACCTCACCAGCTCGACCCCTACCATCACAACACTGACACGGCCTGATCAGCTGACCACTGAAACTGACAGCTGACCAGCTGACTCACCATCACC
Organism: Procambarus virginalis; assembly: GCA_020271785.1. NCBI lineage: Eukaryota > Metazoa > Arthropoda > Malacostraca > Decapoda > Cambaridae > Procambarus > Procambarus virginalis. Next base: position 8,514,884 of record WNGS01000337.1, on the reverse strand, counting down.
ACTTCCCTCCCGTGACCAAGCATGGCTGACGTCTCCCGCTTCTCCCCCGGCTCTTGCTCTGAACACCTCGCCAAGTACATAACTATTCATGTTGTGAGAGTGAGGAGAGAGCGCTGAGGCTCTGCGGGCCGAGTCGAGGCTGAACATGAGGTTCTCAGAAACCCTCACTGACCCCATTTGCAGTCATCTTGAGGGACTAGATACAATCTCCGAAAGGGGATTACCGCCCAATACCCTCCCTAGCATCTTCAAGACCCACTTGATG
>WNGS01000337.1:8449464-8468916 GCA_020271785.1 Procambarus virginalis | reverse complement strand
AAACATATATTATCTTGAAGAAATTAATAAAACGACGGAAAATATGAATTAGATCAAATAAATACTTCCGTCTCGGCTAACCTTACTAATGACAGGCTGGTGTGGCATATACTGCAAGTAGGACTAATGCCTTTACAAGCAATAATGCAGAAAAAGCATGGATTGTGAACTATGCTTCCACGCACTATGTGAACTACGTGAACTAAGCACGAAGGGTGCTGTGAGCAACGCTTATTCAAGTGGCTGAAAACAGAGTCGTGGAAAAAGCTTGGCAGGAAACAGAGAAAGTAGTTGAGAATTTCAATCATGAGAATTGTGAAAATATTATCAATTCATAGAATGGGGTGATCAAGTTCCTGTTGATAAAGATTTGGGAATAGGGTGGAGGAAAAGAATGGTGCCCAGCCACTTGGGATGGACGGTAGAGCGACGGTCTCGCTTCATGCAAGTCGGTGTTCAATCCCCGACCGTCCACACGTGCTTGGGCACCATTCCTTTCCCCCGTCCCATCCCAAATCCTTATCCTGACCCCGTTCCAAATGCTATATAGTCATAATGGCTTAGCGCTTTCTGTTGATAATTACCTCTCCTCCTCCTCATGTTAGAATCTGCCAAAAATGTCCAAAATGTGTATTGAGAGTCAGTGAACCTGTATGATGGAACAATGCAGTTGCAGTCGACAAATTTCATCAATACGAACGCAATCGTGGTGATGGCTGACAGGATCTCTAGTATCAAGCATTCGTATTTGATTCACAGAGCTTCGAGATGGAAACAATGGCAGTATAGTCACAGAATGTGGAGCAGGAGAGGAATAACATCGTCTGGACCATGACTGAGAGAATGTGTCCACCTTCGGAGACCCTCGAACTACCTCCAGTATTGTTTATTTGTTTAAATGTTGTTGTGATATTGTAAACAAATGTTGTTGTAAACAAAACAGATCTGTCTTAACGCCTGTAATGTCTTTAAGATATCTTCCGAGGTGATAGCGTAAGATAACGTAACCTTGAGTGTTGTAAGATGTTGATATCGTTGTTTGACTGTTGTGTGCACTTGAGGCAGTTCACTCATAATGCCATGAACAACCCAGCAAGTTTTTCCCCTTTATTTTGTGCTGTTATCTTGGTTATCTTGAGATTATTTAGAGGCTTTAGTGTCCCCGCGGCCCGGTCTTCGACCAGGCCTCCACCCCCAGGAAGCAGCCCGTGACAGCTGACTAACTCACAGGTACCTATTCACTGCTAGGTAATAGGGGCATAGGGTGAAAGAACTCTGCCCATCGTTTCTCGCCGGCGCCCGGGATCGAACCCGGGACCACAGGATCACGTGTCCAGCGTGCTGTCTGCTCGGCCGACCGGCTGTACCTTTAGCTATGACACGTTCCCCTCGCAGGATGAATGACGCTGCCCAATAAGCTCCAACGTCGTGCCTATATATATATATCTTTATAAGCCTTCGCCAAAAAAAAGTTCGAAGCCTTTTTATAAGGCTTCGAACAGCTATTTATAATTAAACTGGATTGTTTAAGAGTGTGAAAAGGTCTAGCCTGAAGGATCTTTAAGACATCATGGTCGAAAATCACTGTCTGAAGCACTTGACACCAGGCGAAGTCTGTCTTTATTTACACTTGGAGAGACACAAAGAAACTCTGTTTATGAAGCTTGGAGGTGAGGTGTACAGGTGCAGGTGTACAGGTGCAGCTGTACAGGTGCAGCTGTACAGGTGCAGCTGTACAGGTGCAGGTGTACAGGTGCAGGTGTACAGGTGCAGGTGTACAGGTGCAGGTGTACGGTGAGGTGTACAGGTGCGGTGTACAGGTGCAGGTGAGGGGGCTGGAGGTGAGGGGGGCCAGCAGAGGGGTAGAGAAAAGTGCAGCAGACGCACACAGGCACCAATAAGGCAGCAGACTCCTAGTCCCCCCCCCACTCCCCCTCCCTGTGGCGTGGCTGGCGGGGAATAATAAGAGAAATATAGAACATTTTAAAGGAGTAGTGTTGTAGGAGTGTGTTCAGGGCGCCCCGCCTTCTGCTGGGGGCTCTCTGCTGTCTGCCGGACCTCCCCCAGTCTGCCGCAGGGCTCTGCTGTCTGCCGGACCTCCCCCAGTCTGCCGCGAGGGCTCTGCTGTCTGCCGCGGGCGAGTATGGTGTTGATGATAGTGAGAGTTATTCCTGAGAGTGGTAGTGGTGATGTTTCATTAAAGCAGAGACTGGTGTAAGTGCAGATGGGCGTAGGAGAAGATGTGTGTGTGTGTGGGAAATTGGGTGTACTGGAAGCTGGATGTATGTTGTTATAGATTCAGCTACTCGGAACAAGTTCCAAGTAGCACGGGCACGGGCTATGGTGAGCCCGTAACTTACCTGGCACAGGAGCTGGGCAAGAAGCACGGGGTATGGTTAGCCTCGTGGACAGGAGATGTCTCCCGTGAGCTGGATGTAATAGGGAGACTGTATATACACCTACGGGCTCACCTTAGCCCGTGCTACTTGGAACTTTTTGTTCCAGGTAGCGAATCTACAACAACATGTGTATATACTCAAGCTTGGATGAATGTGAAAGATATTCATAACTGTTCCATTCGTGGCCTCCAAAGCCTCCTTGCCTTGCATTACACGAATACAGGTGAAGACAGGTGATTGGCGTTGGTATTCGCGGCTGATTCGTATAGGTTATAGCTAGTTAGTAAACGACTTGTTAACTGAGTCTTATTAAGCACTCTTATTAATGCTTATAGTTATGATAATTGTTAAACAATCTTCCTCTCACCTGGTTTTTAGGAGGCTAGGACCGCGGTCCCCATACGTTAGAAGTCAAAGATCTATCGAGCTCATAATTGTTAAACGATCTATTAAGACTTGTAATGTGGTTATGATAGCTGCTAACAATCTATTGACGCTTAGGTAGTCAGAATACAGTTGTATTTATTGCAGCATGATAAACCTGACCTACTCTTTCTCAACCAACTTGCTTTACATCAATATATCGTCAATCCTTCTACAGACAGATGATAGATAGGATAGATAGATGGATAGATCGGAGACAGAGACCCGGATAATGCTGGGTACACCCCCCCCCCCCACTTAGCACCAAATAATAGTTTCTGAAAATCGCAGGTAATTATTAGTGAACTATGACATATACTCATTCCAAATTGGTATTAGAATTGTTGATATTTTTTTTCTGTGTGTACATTAGGCTGATGAAGGAGCCGGTGGGTGTGTTACGGACTCATTACGTGAGGAGTGGGTTCGTACTGCAGTATGCTTCTATCTTTAAATTGTTTGGTCAATTAATTGCTCTTTCTTCTTAGAAATCTTGGATTTATCGTCGTTTATCAGTATTATTCTGTTGACCTGTCCTTGGAGCGGATTTAAGTGTGTGTGTGTGTTGTGTGGTGGTTGTGTGTGTGTGTGTGGTGTGTGTCTTGACCTGGGTTTAGCTTCAGCTTTTGGGTCCCGGCTTTCTACCTTCACACGGCATATGTACTAGTTCATGAGCCAATTTTAATGTGTCTATCTGAATGTTGTTTCAGATTTAGCTACTCAGAACGTCCATGTAGCACGGGCTATGGTGAGCCCGTAATTGAGTTCGTTATTCGCGATGGTTCCTGTGGTCTTATGCGGATCTGACTCTGTATATATATAGTGTGGTCTTCCCCCCCCCCAACTCCCTTCATTCTGAATGAAGACCTTCATTCTTCATCTTCACGTCCCTGACCTTCTGTTCTGTTTTATATCCTTGTGGTTCATTGGTTAACTTAGTTCCCAGCTGCGTCGCCTCGTTCATCTTCATTCATGTCGAATTATAAGTCATTATATTTTATATAGCGTGATCATGTCTTTATTTTATCGCAAGTGACATGTGGTTTAGTTGAAATAGTTTGCCCTCGTAGTTCATGTCTCTCTGCTCTGTGTCTAGTCTGGTGGCATATCTCTACACTTTCCATTTTATTATGTATTTGAGATATGCTGGCGCTGCGTATTTCAAACTGGTCTAATGTATGTGATATAAAGAATTCTGGATGAGTGTTCAGGTCTTTGAATAGCAGTGTTTATTGGCAAACTTTGCACATGTATCTCTCTTCAAAAGAAATACTCTTGGTCGGGTAATTCCACTAGGGGCTCGCCATAGCCCGTGCTACTTGGAACTATTGTTCTGAGTTGCTGATCTGAACACCAATCTTTCTGTGTGTGTGTGTACTCTCCAAATTGTGCTTGCGGGGGGTTGAGCTTTGGCTCTTTGGTCCCGCCTCTCAGCCGTCAATCAACTGGTGTACAGGTTCCTGAGCCTACTGGGCTCTATCATATCTACCCTTGAAACTGTGTATGGAGTCAGCCTCCACCACATCACTTCCTAATGCATTCCATTTATTAACTACTCTGCCACTGAAAAAGTTCTTTCTAACGTCCGTGTGGCTCATTTGGTTACTCAGTTTCCACCTGTGTCCCGTTGTTCGCGTACCACCAGTATTGAATAGTTTATCCTTGTCTACCCTGTCAATACCCATGAGGATTTTGTAGGTAGTGATCATGTCTCCTCTTACCCTTCTGTCGTGTGTGGGCGGGTGTGTGCATGCGTGCGTGTTCTGTGTTTTCATTGTCCTGTGTATATATTCCATCATGACTCATTGCCATCTTTCCTGTGATTGATTGCTTTACGCTGTTGTGAATACAACTGGGTCCTAATTAGCCGATTCAGTTGCATGTTGTTGTTGTTGTTGGCTCAGGCAGTTAGTCCCATTAATTAGTCATTCCCGGTCCAATTTTGGCTTTAAGATTTGTTTCTCATCCTTCTCTCTCCTGTTGCTTGCTCTTTAATTTCTCATTGGTTCCTCTTGATCACTCATTCGCATTACCTAGGTTCCGATTGGTTGCAACTTATCTTTCCTCGGTTCTGATTGGTTACTCGTTGTCTATGGTTCCTATTGGCTTGTGGTCGGCCAGCGAGGTAATTAGTCGCTCTCAACTGATTAATGAAGATTAAGGCACCCAAAAGGCACCCAAAAGGTGGCATGGGCATGAATAGCCCGTAATAGTCGCTCTTCGTTTCAATTTGCGGCTCTGATGAATGGCCGTGTTTCTCCCATAACTCTCTTAATTGCTGCTGCTCTATTGGTTCCCCTCGTTTTCCCTCTCGTGGAAAAATACATCCCATTCATCTCACTGTTGAACTGACTGATATATTTCCCTCCTGAATCAAATGGTGTATTTTAATGCTCAATGGCCTTAGATATGTTTCTGCTTAATTGAATGGTTCACTTTTAATGTGTTTGTAATGCTTTACTTAATAACTCATATTTACGGCGGCTTTCTATAGTTCTGATTGGCTCGAAATTGATTTAGTTTTGTCATTGATTGATAGCTCGTCCCACAGGCCATGTTCATTCCATCCAGTGGCCGACCCCAAAGATGTATTCGTTCATTTTAACATGCTGTTCGTTCGAAATAAAAATTTTCTCAAATGGGAATTAATATTATTATATATTAACAGTGTGGATATTTAGGCGTTGGTTGTATAAAGTAACAACCTTTGTTGTTGTATAAAAGTTGTATAATGGTTGTATAACACCCAACCGCGTTAACAGCCTCGTTAACAGCCTCGTTAACGGAATGTCTTCAGATTTCCTCTTTGTATTTTTCCCGTGTTGCCATTTTTATTTATTTTCTTACTTGTTCGGTACAATAATTTAGGTTTTATTCCGTTTTCTTTCATGTTTACTATTATTTATTTATCGGTTACAGTTTTATGGGTTACTGAGTGCTTACAATTTTCCGCCATATTGGAAAATTCTCGATTTTGATGAAACTAAAACGCTGTGTCTCCGTTCATTGCCCGTTCCCAGTGACGTATTTTTCCTACACCTGTGTTTCGTTCTTCTTGGCTGGCTGACGAAGCCTACTAAGCTATGGAGTACCCCCACTCTCACACACAACTCTAACAACTTGGACCATTAATCAGGCAACGCGCGGAACGAGACCTGATTTGCGTGTAGCTTTCGGACTTGCTACACACCCCCTCTCTCCCCCTCCCTCCCTCCTTCCCCCATTCATTAATCAAAGTCAGCTGATTACTCACTATTGTTTTGGCGGGAAAGCTGGCGATAATTTTTGTTGTGGTCGGCCGTGCTTTTGTTGTGTTTTTATGCTGTAACTCAATTATTTCATTGCGTCGCATTGTTTAGGTGACAAATGACAAAGTACCGGGAAGTTTGGTGGACTGATAGAGCCAAGTTGAATGTTGACCAATAAATGAATTAACAACAAGGGCCGTGACGAGGATTCGAACCTGCGTCCGGGAGCATCCCAGACACTGCCTTATTTGATTTGTGGATTTGTTCAATTGATGCATCACGTTAGTGTGATCTCTGTGTGTGATAGATTAATTGATGACCAGACCACACACTAGACGGTGAAGGGACGACGACGTTTCGGTCCGTCCTGGACCATTCTCAAGTCGATTGTGATTGAGAATGGTCCAGGACGGACCGAAACGTCGTCGTCGTCGTCGTCCCTTCACCTTCTAGTGTGTGGTCTGGTCAACATACTTCAGCCACGTTATTGTGACTCATCGCCTGCATACGGATGAATTGATTCCTTTTGGGTTTAGGAATCATCATTCAACTCCAAAGGTTCAGCATCGTCATCCTTCGGAGGTGTTCTTCAGGCCACGACTATAACTTATTGGATCAAGAAATATACTCGAGTTCTAAATTTAGTTTAGGAGTAAAGCATATCTCAGTATACCACCTCCCTGTGCGTATATGTGCGAATATATGCGTATATATGTCAGTGTATATAACTAAAATGCTGCAGATGTGCAGAATGTATTTCTTTTGACTAGGGAGTATAACATGGAGAGATTGCAATCCTGGTTACAATTCTTTTACCCTGTCGTAGCTCAGTCGACTAAGGCAGCGTCTGGGATCTGCTCGGACGTAAGTTCGAGCCCTCGTCACGGCCCTTGTGGACTTGTTCATGGAGAGATATATATACACACACACTTCTCAAGTGTATATATATACGCTGTGAGTTAACTTGAGTTTTGAGCAACGTTTAAGAATACACAGTATACTTGCTGATTGGTCAGTATAACGTATTAAGATCACTTTAATAACCCTTCAGTGGTTGCTAAGACCTTAAGCCTAACACCCAAAACTAACAGTTTTCTGAAGACAATTATTGGATTGAGAATAGCGTAACAACAATTATAGAAAACGGGAGTGGTAATCACGGACATACTCCTGGCTAATTTAAAAGCAGTCCAGCCTCCTAAAATGAAAGTACTCGTAGTAACGAGGTGGTCGACAGTAGAAGTATTTGACGAGATGGACCAATAGAAAGTAGACGTTTGTATTATTGAATTTAGACAAACCGGAATTTTTTTTTCTACTTATGTTATGTGAAACCTAACCTACCCTAACCTAACCTAACCTACCCTACTCTAACCATCTTAGGCCTAATACACGCTGTATGGGGCCTAATATACTACATATATTTGTATATTTTGGTAGCAGTCTTTCTTGTAAACATATATTGTTAAATATGACCGAAAAAGTAAGATTAATAATTCTAACACGAATTTTCTCAATATTTCTTATGTTTCTTTTTATAGTCGATAGTAATTGAAAAATCAGTTCTCCAAAATTCAGTTTTATTTCTAGTCTGACGAGACGTTTGAACGCGTTTCGTAATAACTTATTACATTTTCAAAGACTTTAATTTACACACACACAACTGTAACCTGAAAACACTAAACAGATTAAAAACAGAGAAAACACTAAACTCTGTTAAGTGTTTTCAGGTTACAGTTGTGTGTGTGTAAACTAAAGTCTTTGAAAATGTAATAAGTTATTACGAAACGCGTTCAAGCGTCGCGTCAGACTAGAATAAAAATGAATTTTGGAGAACTGATTTTTCAGTTACCATCAACAGTAAAAAGATACATATATTTGCTATACTAGAAATATTTAATAGTTGGGTTTTTAGCTCTTTTTTCCAGCTTAGTAAATAAATAGTACCAAATTCTACTTTGCAATTGTCCATGGCGTCAATATTTGTACGATGGTCCGTATAGTTACAAAGCGTACTATATATCTCAACAGGAAGGGAAGGGAACTATTAGGGGAAAGCGCTTGTTGTTTAAGATTCGCTACTGGGAACAAAAAGTTGCAAGTCCTCAGTGAAAGCATTTGTTCCAGAAGTGTTCGAACGAAATTAGTTGTGAGTCGTGTGTAAACCGTTTTTTATTCGTAAACACCTGGGGGTTTGGCGGGTGGATGGAATCACTTTTGGGTCTTTGAAGGACGGACCGTTTATAGAATTGTGGTCCGAATAGAAGACGTGAGTGAAGCACTTGTTCCCTAAGTGTTCAGACGTCATCAGTCGTGTGTGAACCGGTTTCATTAAAAAAAACAGGGGGTTTGGCGGCTGGATTAACGAGCTTGGATCTTTGTATACATGGACGGGCTGTACACATACATCGCTGCCTCGAGAAAGATGCCAAAGTGGTGTTGTTGTTGTTGTTAAAGATTTAGCTACTCAGGACGAAGTGTCCATGTAGCACGGGCTATGGTGAGCCCGTAAAAAAGTGGTGACCGGCACTGCCATAATATTTGGAATAAGAGACGGGTTCGATGCCCCCCTTCCTGACCATCATGGTAATGGTGGTATGGTAGTGACAATGATGGTATGTGATTCCTGTAATGGTCTGTGATAACCGATATCCCAGCCTCTCCGTTGTTGAAGATATTGCACACTATGCTGTTGCAGAGTGCCGCGTAATGTGATATTTATGTATGTTATTCTTGCATGCTGTGGGCGCTATATATATATATATATATATATATATATATATATATATATATATATATATATATATATATATATATATATATATATATATATATATATATATATATATAGATATATATATATAGAGAGAGAGAGAGAGAGAGAGAGAGAGAGAGAGAGAGAGAGAGAGAGTACAATAGACAACTTTCTGACACATTAAGAGTCATTTGGATTTTTATTTTTTTATGTAGTTATCAAAATATAATTTATAGAAAATGTAGTAAATTAAATTGTATGTAATTGAGAGAGGAACCAATTTACCGTCCGCCATTGACTTTGAAATTACTGGACTAGCCAGTGGTGCTTAGATAAGCAGTAGGAACAAATATATTACTGGAGAAATTAGATAAACCTGAATTAGAAACTAAACCAGCCTCCTTTAAGCATACGGGTGCTTCTCCCTTTGGAAGATTCGAACGCTCTTCCCTCTCGGAAATTTCGAACAGTGTGAGTGGTTGTGTGTGTGGGTTAATTTGAATAATTTGAACGCGTCCTCACTAAATTGCCAAGCCACTGCCACGCCCACTCTGCTAGCATAAATATTATAAAAAAAAACACGCTGGTTTTCTTCATTTGATCTGGAGACCAAATTTTAACATGCATTTTTAATTATAAAAATATAAACCGCAATTATTATTTTTTGTCATTTGAAAGAGAGAAAAAATCATGGATTCGGGCCATATTTAGTTTTTTTTTTACGTTTTGAAGAATCTTCACTATAGAATCTTTCACTATACATAGTTAATAATTAAGATAAATTTTAATGCAAATTATGGCTCATGTCTCAAGTTGAATGTTTTATTTAATATAATTATGTACAAAAAATCCCCATGTGAATTTATGTAGTATTTAAAATATTACCGATGAAAACTCTGTTATAAATTAAGAAGATTAATTACGGAACATTTGGAACCTCTCTCTCTAGGGAAGTGAATATATTAAGCCTTTAATTGGATTCATGTGTTCAGATGGTCTTAAGGGAGCTTAAGCTGGTTATTTCAGTAATATAATATATATATATATATATATATATAGATATATATATATATATATATATATATATATATATATATATATATATATATATATATATATATATTTATATATGTGTGTGTGTGTGTATATCACGAAATTAAACACGTGATTAAAAATGTGACAATGTCAGACCACGGAGGAAAAATGAAACAGGAATTTCTTAAGTACTTTCGTATATTAATACATATTCAGAAGGAGTGTTGTGTGTGTGTGTGTGTGTGCAGGACAGGATTGACAGATTATACCCACGATGCTTTCTTCCTCCTCACAAGATGCCTGTCTTCTGAGGTCCATGCTGGAGAAAATCCTGAACCTTCCGGTGGACGACTCTCAGTGGGAGCAAGCAACCCTCCCTGTAAGATTCGGCGGCCTTGGTGTCCGCACAGCCTCCTCGATTGCTCTACCAGCCTTCCTTTCCTCCCATGCATCGCACGACCTCGTAAGAGATATCCTACTGCAACATCAGACAAGGAGAAAGCCTGCCTCAGAGCAGTGCATTCCCCCATGCATGGGGAATTTCCTTCAAGCAGTACCCATGTCGGCAATGGGCACGCATCTAGATGGGCACGCGTGCCCCAATTCACACTGAAATACAAGTGTATTTGCAACAATGCAGCGGGGAAGAGAGAGTTGAAATCACAAGTCTTAAGAAGTTTAGGAGAACGAAGATATAAGTGGAACAATGGTAAAAACTGGTGCACTAATGGGATGAAGATAGCAGGTAGAAGGATAACGACAGTGGAAGACGAATAAGGAAGAAGGGGAAGACAGGTGACGTAACATCCATCTCTGAGCGTAAATAAGAATTGAATAAAGAATGAGCACAAGACAGCAAAAATATATTGGTAATTAAGGAGGGAATAAGGGCAGGTATGGAGGGGATAGGGGCAGGTATGGAGGGATAGTGGCAGGTATAGAGGGATAGGGACAGGCATGGAAGGGATAGGAGCAGGTATGGAGGGGATAGGAGCAGGTATGGAGGGGATAGTGGCAGGTATGGAGGGGATAGGGGCAGGTATGGAGGGGATAGGGCAGGTATGGAGTGGATAGTGGCAGGTATGGAGGGATAGGGACAGGCAGGATGGGGTAGAAAGAGGTGCTGTCAAGATAACCCAAACTGAATAATATCCCTCCCCAAACCACTCTCCCCTGACTCAACTCTTCTAGGAATTACATCCCATGAATCAGGCGACTTACAGGATGAAAGTTCACAAAAACTATCATAATAAATAAAATTACTATTTTAAACAACCACCTGAAAACATAAATAATACCCCCCAAAAAAAAAACTTAAAAAATAATATAAAACGAGAAATGTTTTAGCCCTGATGTATAATAAACACAAGTTGTAGCGTAAATATAAATGTTTATAAATAGTCGAGATACACAGGCACATCTGTGCCTGTGTAACAAAGAGAGCTGCGTAGTTATACACACCAGCACCTCTGAAAGCACTCGCAAAAAGGCTATATAACGCTCGCAAATGGCCTCCCCCCCCCCCCCCCTAACCTTTTTGTGCATAATTTTTGGACATTTACATATTTAACACAAAATAATCAGAGCTGTCACCATGCTGGAACATTAAATGATGTACAGCAAAAGCATTGTTGTGTTTTATCTATAGATATAGCTATATTTGCTTTTTATAGATATATTTATATCTATAAACAGAATATCTATATCTGTAAAACAGATATATTTTTATATATAAACAGATATAGATATATCTTTGTTATAGATAGAGATATATCTGTTTTTATAGATATAGATAGATATGCTTCATAGATAAACATTCTGTTTTATGTTATCATCAGCGGGACTTGAGGCCTTGGAAAAAAATGATATCGTAAGTCCTCCTCGTATTATCGTACTGTCGTAAATAGGGACTTACGACAATAATGAGAGCCGTAATCATTACGTGAGAGGGTAGCAGCTCTCTCAAAGCTCCCTCTCTCTCTCACATACCATAGTACTCAAGAAGTGTTATGTATACTCTGTAGGATACATAGTACTCAATAAGTGTTATGTATACTCTCTGTAGTTATACATAGCACTCAAAAGTGTCAGGGGTTTACCAAGCGAGGACGTGAGGTTAGAAGCTTCCTATTTTGAGACGTGACGATCCAAGAGGTTCTTCAAGACAAAGACGCTAACACAAGAAAATACTGTATTTCGGAAACGAACAAAATCTTCATACGTTTGTAAGATAAAAATTATATTAAAAATTACAAAATATTAAAAATTACTTTGGTGTTCCAGGACCCCCTTTGGTGTTCCAGGAGTCCCTTTGGTGTTCCAGGAGCCCCTTTGGTGTTCCAGGAGCCCCTCTGGTGTTCCAGGAGCCCCTTTGGTGTTCCAGGAGTCCCTTGGTGTTCCAGGCGCCCCATTGGTGTTCCAGGAGCCCCTTTGGTGTTCCAGGAGCCCCTTTGGTGTTCCAGGAGCCCCTTTGGTGTTCCAGGAGCCCCTTGGTGTTCCAGGAGCCCCTTTGGTGTTCCAGGAGCCCCTTTGGTGTTCCAGGAGCCCCTTTGGTGTTCCAGGAGCCCCTTTGGTGTTCCAGGAGCCCCTTTGGTGTTCCAGGAGTCCCTTTGGTGTTCCAGGAGTCCCTTTGGTGTTCCAGGAGTCCCTTTGGTGTTCCAGGAGTCCCTTTGGTGTTCCAGGAGCCCCTTTGGTGTTCCAGGAGTCCCTTTGGTGTTCCAGGAGCCCCTTTGGTGTTCCAGGAGCCCCTTTGGTGTTCCAGGAGTCCCTTTGGTGTTCCAGGAGCCCCTTTGGTGTTCCAGGAGTCCCTTTGGTGTTCCAGGAGCCCCTTTGGTGTTCCAGGAGTCCCTTTGGTGTTCCAGGAGTTTTCCAGTAACGCATACTGGGAAACACATAGAGATCTGAAAGAGAAGGCGACTTTTGAACAGGACTTCGATGATCTGAACAGGTCTTCGAAGATCTGTCCAGGTCTTCTAAGAGCTGACCAGGTCCTCGAAGATCTGACCAGGTCTTCGAAGAGCTAACCAGGTCTCGAAGATCTGACCAGGTCTTCGAAGATCTGATCGGGTCTTCGAAGATCTGACCAGGTCTTCGAAGATCTGACCGGGTCTTCGAAGATCTGACCAGGTCCTCGAAGAGCTGACCAGGTCTCGAAGAGCTGACCAGGTCTTCGAAGATCTGACCAGGTCCTCGAAGATCGACCAGGTCTTCGAAGATCTGACCAGGTCCTCGAAGATCTGACCAGGTCTTCGAAGATCTGACCAGGTCCTCGAAGATCTGACCAGGTCTTCGAAGAGCTGACTAGGTCTTCGAAGATATGTAACAACCCAAGAGAGAAAGACTATTGGCGGGTAATTTCTGGAAGCTGTGATGGCTATGAGTGGGTTCTTTTAAGAGATTATGGTATTTGCGAGGATCTTAATAATTGGACCAAACTGTTGCTCGTTAACTGAGAGTGACGAGCCTGGAAGAGGAAGATTATGATAACAGCAATAAGGGAAGATTATAACACTAAGAGGAAGATTATGATAACAGCAATAAGGGGAAGATTATGATAACACTAAGAGGAAGATTATGATAACAGCATTAAGAGGCAATGATCAAATCAAGAGGAAGTAAAATGATAAAATTGAATGGGATCAGAGGATTCATCATGGGATTTACGCTTCTACTTACGAAACCTGTACATCTTTGCTCAATCAGGTTTCGCTAACGTTTATTAAGCAGTCTATGAGCTCCGAAGCGCTTCGAGGTAGTTTATAACTTCTAATTGCCATGGATTGTGAATTTTCGAAGCTCGTTTACTGTTTTAATAAATGTCAAAACCGCCGTGATTATTGAAGGATACACAGGTTTCGTCGGTGGATGCATAAGACCTGGTTAATCCTGGTCCTGCTTGCTGTACAGAATCGCGTGTTTAGAATCTCTTTTTGTATGAATACCATCGCGCGCACGTTCATTATGATTGCAGATATAGCAGCCAAATTAACAAGCAACAAAGGTTAAATCGAACTAGAGAAAGGTATATATATATATGTCCCCATCTCTACTGTTAAGACTTGATTGCTCCCAATAAGGTCTGGTAGGGAGGAGAAATTACAGATAATTCAAAGGCCTGAAGGCACTGGTGTAAATGAATAGAGTGTTGCTTGGATTAGACACCTGTGTTGATAAGGGGCCAGGGTGTCCACCAAGTTCAAGTTCAAGTATGTTTATTGAGACAAGAAAAAATACATCTCAAAGGGATAGAGTAGCTTAGGCTATTTCTACCCCCTAAGGGGGTCCACCACCCTTCATATACTCTAGGGTAGCTATATAAATGTCCAGGTATGTTATTGGGGAAAAAAGACACTTGACTTTTGGAGGCGTTAACCAGCCCGTCCTCCTAAGGTTTTCCAACGTCTTGAAAACGGTCAGTTTTAAAGTGTGGTCTCCTAACCTACCAGAGGACCCAAAACAGAAAACGGGACAGTACATCACTTTCGCCAGCCGTTTCCGTTTTCAAGTACGACGATTTTTGGGCCGTATGTAACACATACGAGCGAAAAGCGAGGGTCCGTGTAAGAGGACAGGTTGGAGCGTCAAGTTCACGGCGCTAACAGCTTCCTTGATCTGCCACAGAATATGATGGCCATGGATTTTTGTCTCTTCATCAGCGGGCCTCCTGTTGCTTCCTGCTGTCTCTCTCTCTCTTCCTTCTCTCTTCCTTCTCTCCCGGCTTCCTCTTCCTTTTCTTCCTTGTTTATATTCATCTTCTGTTCCTTTACCTTTCCTTATTTGGTTCCTTCCATTAACTCGTGTTGCTACTCTCTCTCTCTCATTCATCTCCTCGGTACCTCATTCTACCCTTCTCCTTTCTCCCGATTTTCTCGGTGCCTGTTCCTCCTCCTCTTCCTTATACCCTTGGTCTGGCTTCCACCTGCCTGTTGCTCCTCCTCCTCCGTCCCTGCTCGTCGCTTCCCGCCATTTCTCTGGCTGCCAGATGTCTTGTGCCCCGCCCTTCTCTGTCTGGCCTCTTGGGCCACACCCAGAACCTGCTCTCTCTCTCTCTCTCTCTCTCTCTCTCTCTCTCTCTCTCTCTCTCTCTCTCTCTCTCTCTCTCTCTCTCTCTCTCTCTCTCTCTCTCTCTCTCTCTCTCTTCCTTCGGTCGGGTCTAGCGAGAATTCCATTTCGTGCTATTCGTCAAATTCCTCTCGTAAAGAGCATATATATATTTTTTCGGGGATGTTATATACGGAATTCCGTACATTTTCTGTCTTCTAACGGTCGGATCCGGAACCATTGGGCCGTCTTCTGTTATTTTAAACGATTCGAGCATGGACAGGATCGAAGAAGAATTTACAAGAGGTACTTAGGAATCTGTACATCATTTGTCAATCTTTTGTAGCTTTGTTTACGTCTTTGAGAAAGATTATGAGCATCGAAACAATACCAATCAAATTTTATTATTGGAACCCATCCTCCTGTTTTGAGAGTGCCTTTTGTATATTAGTGGACGATTGTACCAATATTTAGTAATGGCGCCCCCAATTAAGTCTGTAATTTTTTTTATATAGACTCCAGGAAAACATAAAGCTATAAAGCAAACTTGAATATTATTAGGCCTAGTATAGTACACATGTCTACTATTATAGTACACATGTCTACTATACTAGGCCTTAGATAGCCTGTATTAGATAGGGTTGCCTGTGTCCATATTTTCCAGGACACGTTTTTGATGTAGGTATCAAAATCACTTAAATATATTATATATATATATATATATATATATATATATATATATATATATATATATATATATATATAATATATATATATATATAAACACCCTCACTCTCGTTACCTCTCCTGTGGGGCCCTGTTCCTTTTTTTTGTGAATACAAATACATTTTTGGAAATTGATGTTGGCAGATTTGAAATTTGTTGTTAGCGCAATTTTATTTTTTTTTGTTGGCGGATTTTTTTAATTTTTTCTTGGCAGATTTAGAGTTGTTTTTAATGGATTTGGAATTTAGAGTGTTGACCCGTACTTGCTGGTGAGGTGGTAGACGCTATCACCTCTATTGACCTCTTATCGGGACACCGATAAGCGTCTTAAAGTCGCTTATCGGTGTCCCGCAGCCTCGTCTGCCTCCTCTCTTGGTCTGTGTACCATACTGAGTCAGGCCTCAGCTCTGGGGCCTCGCCTTCGTGGTGCCCTTCCGGTGTGTGTGTGGACACTGGTAGGGGGCATTTTATTACCAATTTAAATATATCAACTTTTTTCCGGTTTCTCTCTCTCTCTCTCTCTCTCTCTCTCTCTCTCCTCTCTCTCTCTCTCTCTCTTCTCTCTCTCTCTCTCTCTCTCTCTCTCTCTCTCTACATATATTTTCTGCTTCTGTGGCGAAGCTTCAAGCTTACTGTAGCTTCTTATTGCCCCGGTTACACTGCCCTCACTCACGCCGTCATTTGCCCGCCTTAAGTACCATCACTTGACTTTATACCCCGCCATTACCGACCGTAATGTCAAAGGAACCGTCGATTATAGCATTTTATTTTCCCTTTCGGTCGCCAGAGGTCGCTAGATATATTGAGGAAAATAAGGTTCAGCAAAAAAATATATATATTTATGGCAGTATTTTTTATATTTAATTTTTATATGTATATTTAGCAGTTATATGGCGTGTTCACCTCCAAAGGATACCTGATCAACCAGGCTGTGACTCATACGTCAGGCTGCGAGCAGCCGCGTCCAACAGCCTGGTTGATCAGTCCAGCAACCAGGAGGTCTGGTCGATGACCGGGCCGCGGGGACGATAAGCCCCGGAAGCACCTCAAGGTATACTCAAGGTATTCACTAGCAGTGATTTAGATAACAGGTCACTGTTCTGTTCACTAGAACTCTTAACTGTTCACTGTTCCCTAACAGTGACTTGATGGCTTGTTCTTTTAACAATGGTCTTTTCTCTAGCAATGTTTTTGTTCTCGAACAATGGCCCGTTGTTTAACGATGATTCAGTCTAAGACACAAGCTGACCTCTCTTAAAAGTGTTATATATATATATATATATATATATATATATATATATATATATATATATATATATTATATATATATATATAATATATATATGCATTTCACGTATGTAAGGGCACATTAGTCACATATGTGAAAGACCATACCTCGGACACTGGTTTGTGTAGGACAGACGTAAATGTATATATATTATGTATATAGGATAGCAATGTTAAAAAGCACCTCAATCACATTCTGGGGTTGTTCAATTAATCACTGAACTATATGTTTAACAGATCTCTAACCCTTGTCCATGGAGGACAGAAGGAAATGTATATATATGCTGGTTAGCAATGTAAATGTCCGGCCACGTCTGTGGTAGAAAATAGTGAAAAGACCTGAACTTGGGCTGTAGTGCTCTGGATGGTGAATGAATGATTAATGGCTTGAATAGTGATAGTGGCAGGGATGATAATTGTGGTGGTAGTGGTGATGGGCTGGTAGTAATGATGGTGGTGGTAGTCACCTAATCTGTTCTCTCGTATAATACTAGGCATTTGGACATCAAAAACGCCCCAACGGACACAATATGATGTGCTATAAATCATATCTGCTCCCCAAACAACCCCGTTTTCTATGCCTGGGTCGTCGGCTAGGTTAGGCTCAGGCAATCTAGATTATGATAGCGGTGACAAAGGCGTTATTCAATCGCTCTATTAAACCAACAAAAAACTGATAAGCCCTTGCAACAGTCTATTAGACCTATTAAACGAATTGCAATCATCTCTTTTGAGGCACACTGTCTTAAGACTTCCTAATCATAATTATCTTACCTTATCATGGCTATACAGGAGATAAGAATAGCTTCGGATAGAACCAGAGAAAATACTAATTTGGGAATAATGTTGCTGGATGGAACATAATTACCCTACGGCTGTTTGGGGGTTGTTTGAGGCGTGTTGTAGGGCAAATGTGAACTACCTTGTCACAGGGACCTGTAAGATGTCTGCTGTTATCTTATGGTTTCTTGGGACGTGGTGGTGGTGGTGGGGGGGGGGGGGGGGGTTGACTGATCTCAGCACCTAGCATCCTGATGGGTACAGGTGCAGCAGTTAGCTTCGAATGGCGTTAACGTGAACGACCTGATTGGGGTGATTTGACGTGAGACCGGATGCATCAACAAATAAAGTTCTGTGTAAAGTACAAATTTAGCTTTATTGACGACGTCGTAAAAGGGAAGCTCTCTTGCAATCGGCACTGTGTGTGTGTGTGTGTGCGTGTGTGTGTGTGGTGGGTGTATGGGGTGTGTGTATGTGTGTGTGTGGTGTGTGTGTGTGTGTGTGTGTGTGTGTGTGTGTGTGTGTGTGATGTGGTGTGTGTGTGTGTGGTGTGTGTGGGTGTGTGTGTGTGTGTGTGGTGTGTGTGGGTATGTGTGTTGTGTGTGGTGTGTGTGTGTGTGGGTGTGTGTGTGTGTGTGTGTGTGGGTGTGTGTGTGTGTTGTGTGTGTGTGTGTGTGTGGTGGGGGTGGGTGGGTGGGTGGGTGTGTGTGTGTTGTGTGTGTGTGTGTGTGTGTGTGGTGGGTGGGTGGGTGGGGTGTGTGGTGTGGGTGTGTGTGGTGTGTGTGTGTGTGTGGGATGTGTGTGTGCGTGTGCGTGCGTGCGTGTGCGTGCATGTGTGTGTAATTGTAAGCAGGCTCATGGATAACAATTTACATAATCTTGTATCGCGATCCATTCACAGCTACAGTCGCATTAAGCAACAATCTCTTGCTGTATCGCCCCTGGTGAAAACTGTATAATACAACTGTAGCGTTACATCCCTTAAGGATAGGATTCCGCGCATAGATTCGAACCTCATGACAGCCCCTACGGATTTTCTGATTATTATTATTATTTCGTTATTTTCCTTCTGATTTTCATTAAATATTTTCCCCACAGGCCCACCAGAATACAAAATATAGCACAATGGTCTTCGTCCTCTACTAGCAATCGAGGGACCCCCGTGTTCATTCCCCCCCCCAGGCAGGAAAGACACGGTTTTTCGCCTGATGCCTCTGCTCACCCAGCAGTAAATAGCTCCCTCCCCCCCCCGGGTGTGGGGGGAGGGGGGGGGGGTATAACGATAAGCCTAAATACAGGCTTCCTTGTTCCCATCGCCTGAAATATTATTTATTTAAACTAAGGAAACTAATTGATTTGACTTGATACAGTGTTATTAGTACTGGTTAACGACCCTTAAGGGTAATTATCCTTAAGAATAATTTTAAAATCTTAAAGATATGTGGTGGCGAGAGTAATCCCGTAGCAGGTGTGGGGTAGTTGAGGTAATGGCAGTGTTGCTGTCACTGCCAAGGTAGTACAGTGATTCAGTTGTAATTTTGAGGGGGTGGTTGACGGCGGTACGATTGTAAGGTTGTTAGTGGTGGCAGGAGTGGGTTATGAGGTGGTGGTTGTTAGCTGACGGACTGGTGGTATGAGGGTGGTCATTGATGATTGGCGTGATGATGTTTGGTGTTCATCACATCACACACCATATGCAACAGACCACCACCATTCACACCTAGCCACACACCACACGCAGCACCACCACCATCATCAT
>WNGS01000337.1:8406184-8428938 GCA_020271785.1 Procambarus virginalis | reverse complement strand
CAGGAGTCATACCAACTAACCAGGAGTCATACCAACTAACAGGAGTCATACCAACTAACCAGGAGTCATACCAACTAACCAGGAGTCATACCAACTAACCAGGAGTCATACCAACTAACCAGAGTCATACCAACTAACCAGGAGTCATACCAACTAACCAGGAGTCATACCAACTAACCAGGAGTCATACCAGCTAACCAAGAGTCATACCAACTAACCAGGAGTCATACCAACTAACGAGGAGTCATACCAACTAACCAGGAGTCATACCAGCTAACCAAGAGTCATACCAGCTAACCTGGAGTCATACCAACTAACCAAGAGTCATACCAACTAACCAGGAGTCATACCAACTAACCAGGAGTCATACCAACTAACCAGGAGTCATACCAGCTAACCAAGAGTCATACCAACTAACCAGGAGTCATACCAACTAACCAAGAGTCATACCAACTAACCAGGAGTCATACCAACTAACAGGAGTCATACCAGCTAACCAGGAGTCATACCAACTAACCAGGAGTCATACCAACTAACGAGGAGTCATACCAGCTAACCAGGAGTCATACCAACTAACCAGGAGTCATACCAACTAACCAGGAGTATACCAACTAACCAGGAGTCATACCATCTAACCAGGAGTCATACCAACTAACCAGGAGTCATACCAACTAACCAGGAGTCATACCAGCTAACCAAGAGTCATACCAACTAACCAGGAGTCATACCAACTAACCAGGAGTCATACCAACTAACCAGGAGTCATACCAGCTAACCAGGAGTCATACCAACTAACCAGGAGTCATACCAACTAACCAGGAGTCATACCAGCTAACCAGGAGTCATACCAACTAACCAGGAGTCATACCAACTAACGAGGAGTCATACCAGCTAACCAGGAGTCATACCAACTAACCAGGAGTCATACCAGCTAACCAGGAGTCATACCAACTAACCAGGAGTCATACCATCTAACCAAGAGTCATACCAACTAACCAAGAGTCATACCAACTAACCAAGAGTCATACCATCTAACCAAGAGTCATACCAACTAACCAGGAGTCATACCAACTAACCAAGAGTCATACCATCTAACCAGGAGTCATACCAACTAACCAGGAGTCATACCAGCTAACCAAGAGTCATACCAACTAACCAAGAGTCATACCAACTAACCAAGAGTCATACCAACTAACCAAGAGTCATACCAACTAACCAAGAGTCATACCAACTAACCAAGAGTCATACCATCTAACCAGGAGTCATACCAGCTAACCAAGAGTCATACCAACTAACCAAGAGTCATACCAACTAACCAGGAGTCATACCAACTAACGAGGAGTCATACCAGCTAACCAGGAGTCATACCAACTAACCAGGAGTCATACCAACTAACCAAGAGTCATACCAACTAACGAGGAGTCATACCAGCTAACCAGGAGTCATACCAACTAACCAAGAGTCATACCATCTAACCAGGAGTCATACCAGCTAACCAAGAGTCATACCAACTAACCAAGAGTCATACCAACTAACCAGGAGTCATACCAACTAACCAGGAGTCATACCAACTAACCAAGAGTCATACCATCTAACCAAGAGTCATACCAACTAACCAAGAGTCATACCAACTAACGAGGAGTTATACCAACTAACCAAGAGTCATATCAGCTAACCAAGAGTCATACCAATGTTGAGATCGCATCCACAACCTGTGTGCTTACGGCGTTGCTGGACGATATCAACGCGAATGCTGGACGATATCACTAAATCCTGATCCCCAGGGGACATAGATATCGCGGCGGGAGTTCACTTTATCCTGTGAGATCACAGAGATTCAAATTTAAATTTCTGAACTAACCAAGGCGCTTAATACGAGGATAATGTTCATTATACGAGCTAGATACGAGGCTCCTACATAGATGTAACGCCCCCCAAAGATACGAGATCGTAGACAACGTGGTCGTAAGTCGTTCTTGTGATGGAGAATATGCTGAGTGAACTCCATAATCTCTCCAGTCGTTCTGTGGCCTCTGGAAACTTTGTCTTCTAATCTAGTCTTATCTCCTTTTGGTCTTTAAGTCAACAGTCTGTTTTGGAAGGTAAATAGTTTTTGTTCTGTTAGACTGAGATAATTATTTTACCTTGTCAGCGAAATTTAAATTAATGAAAATGTGGGATCCAATATTTTATGTTGAGTCATGTTAATCCTCTCTATTATTTTCTTTATTATTACTCTCTCTTTCTCTCTCTCATTATCATTCATTTTGTTCTGTTCCTCTTCCGCTTCACCCTATCTACTTTTCTCTCTCTCTTTGCCTGTCAGTGTGTCTTTTTTCCATTTTTTAATCATCCCCTTTCCTTTCATATTAATTTTACGTGATTCTTAATTAATTTTGTTTCCCTTCCCTCTCCCTCCACCTCTCCCAGCACCTCTCCCTTGCTCGCGTTGCCTCTCCAGCATCCACCTCTCCACCCTATCCACTCTCCTACATGCCTCTCCCTCACCTCCCTCCACTCTTACACCTGAGTCCCTCCCTCAGCCTCTCCAGCATCCACCTCTCCCTTTCCACCAGTCCTACACCCCTCCTCTCCCCTCTTTCCCTCTTCACTTCCACTTCCCCCTCTGCACATTGCAAGGAACACCTCATTAGTATGTATGACCTCAGCTTGCAATACACCGTCTTACCCCCCCCTTCCCCCCCCCCATCTCCAGTTTGCAAGCCCAGACAAGCCAATTTACTCTCGTAATTACAGATGCCTCCACCTTCAGCATACTAATTAGTCTCTCACACCTGATGCTCTCCTCACATCTGTGCTAATGTCAACACCTTACGAGAGATAACAAGTCAAACTATTGATTACAATCCTGGTGCCAGTGATCAAGAATGTCGTGAACATTGCTCTCTTCTGGCGCGATTGAACGACATTATGACGCCAAATAATCCCATCTGAGACGGCAATCATTGTCTGGGAAGATCTGATTATGTTTGCAATGGAAATGATTATTTTCCAGGAAAGCAAATTGACATGAGATTGCAAAACGCTTGCAAATGATTCGCTAATGATGCAGACTGACCTAACAGGCTGACCTGATATAGACCAGCCCATCAACAAAACAAAGGACTACGAGGCTTAAAACCTATGTCAAATACTGACTATACAACTGAACACAAGTCAGTATTCGGACTTAAAAAGTCCACAGATCGGCGTTCGAGGCTATGACTACTTTTTGTTATTGACGTGATTCCATCAAATTTCACTTGCTGACGAAAGTGTTGCTGTCGGGGATCAACAGCCCCACGGCCCGGTCTCCAACCAGGGCGAGATGGAGCTCCATCTATATCTAAATGGAGGACCTTACCTAGATGCACACATAAACTCACAATATAAATATTACATTACATTTCAGAAAAAAAGGTTTGTTACGATACTGTAAAGTTATTTATCCTGTCAGTTGGGTGTGTGCTTAATAAGTCAAATGTTGCACTAACTTGCTAAAACTTAAGTCAGTATTTGACTTACTACTTAGGGTGTATAAAATGACCTTCCACACTGACCCTCCTGAAGCCTTGATAAGGGTCTCTCTCTCTCTCTCTCTCTCTCTCTCTCTCTCTCTCTCTCTCTCTCTCTCTCTCTCTCTCTCTCTCTCTCCCTACACAAGTGTTGCTATGTGACCTCGTATCTTGTCTCTTAAGTCACCTTCACCGTCATTATCAGCATCATCATCCCTTAACCTTATCACCATCATTATACATATCCAAAGCCGCAGCTGAGTCATCATGGAATAATAGTGCAAGAGTTGCATCACTATAATTGTAGTTTGCAAACTTACCGCAGTTATATTTAGGATCCTCTCTCGCCCGCTAATGTCTAATCACTTCCTGCCATCTTGAACTATGCAATTGCAAGCCCACAATCCCCCTTTCCCGACGTGATAATCGTTGCAACGAGACTCACAGCGGAAGCTGCATCTCTAAGCTTCTTAACAACCCAAACGGAAGACAAATATAGGATTGTACCAATCCCGATCCTCTCGGACGTAGGTTCGAATCCTCGTCACGGCCCTTGTGGATTTGTTCATTTGATGCATCACGCTATTGTGATTTCTGTGTGTAATAGATTTGTACCTTTGCCAAGACATCTATTGCCGCCAATATGGCCAATAGACAGATTTATTAGATCTATTATGTCTATTGTTGTTACATGAGTCATCACTAATGGGCAAACAGTAATCAAATCAGTGTTGTTTTGCGGTGATTAGAGGTGGAAATCCTAATTTGATGAAGTGTTGGTGGGTGTTGGTGAGTGTTGGTGGGTGTTGGTGGGTGTTGGTGGGTGTTGGTGAGTGTTGGTGAGTGTTGGTGAGTGTTGGTGGGTGTTGGTGAGTGTTGGTGGGGGTGTTGGTGGGTGTGGTGAGTGTTGGTGAGTGTTGGTGAGTGTTGGTGAGTGTTGGTGAGTGTTAGTGGGTGTTGGTGAGTGTTGGTGGGTGTTGGTGGGTGTTGGTGAGTGTTGGTGAGTGTTGGTGGGTGTTGGTGAGTGTTGGTGGGTGTTGGTTGGTGTTGGTGACTGTTGGTGGGTGTTGGTGGGTGTTGGTGAGTGTTGGTGAGTGTTGGTGAGTGTTGGTGGGTGTTGGTGAGTGTTGGTGAGTGTTGGTGAGTGTTGGTGAGTGTTGGTGAGTGTTGGTGGGTGTTGGTGAGTGTTGTGATGGCTACTCTATCGTTTCCTTTATGTTTTATTAAACTCCTCACACCTCCTCACGGTCCAGCGGTGACTTATGAGCCTTGTACATAACAAACCTCGTTTCGAGTCCCCCCCCCCCCCACACACACACACAAAAACAATATATGTCTCCCACAAAGACAAACAAACATTTCCCACACTAACATCACGTTGGCTCTAAAATCTAAGTTCCCCTACTTGTCTGACATGTCGCAAAATGTGACAAAAAAATCGATATTTTGATCTTTGACGCCCAATGTCTATACTAATTCTACTTTCTAAACAAAATGACTCGTCATTTCTCGTGCCTGAGTTAATGACAGGCCTTAGCTGAACCGTACACGACAGGAACCGGTAATAAGGGGCATGAGGGCCAAGAGGGAGGAGGAAACATTTGATGGATGGCACTCCGAGGCTGTCAAAACTGTCAACTTGTCCCTCACTCCAGCAGGGAGGGGGGGGGCAGAGAAGAGCGGTGACCCCAGAGAGGTCAAGAGGTCACGGGTTGCCCAGTTTATAACCCATGAGAAGTGAAGATAATACAACGGCCGGTCCCGAATTGTATCTACTGTATTCTAGACGCAACACACATTTATTTATATATATATTATATATATATATATATATATATATTTATATATATATATATATATATATATATATATATATATATATATATATATATATATATATATATAACATACATATGTGCTGTGTTCTCAGATCCTCACTGAGATATATAAATATTTGTTGTATAAGATGTATTTATTGTATAGGAATGGGAAAATTATGCTAAATATGACGTTTCAAACGAGATGAATAATTGTATACAATACAATTTTGCACGAGAAAAGATATATATATATATATATATATATATATATATATATATATATATATATATATATATATATATATATATATATATATAAGTAATTCACATAAGGTTTAATAAGACAGTGAGACGATATTTGCTATTTCACAGTCACTATTAATATTGTTATGACTCTAATTATCAATTTCATCACCCACCTGGGCACCACCACCCACCAGGGGGCACCAGGGGGCACCAGGGGGCACCAGGGGCACCAGGGGGCACCAGGGGCACCAGGGACACCAGGGGACACCAGGGGGCACCAGGGGCACCAGGGGCACCAGGGGGCACCAGAGGACACCAGGGGGCACCAGGGGGCACCAGAGGACACCAGGGGGCACCAGGGGGCACCAGGGGGCACCAGAGGACACCAGGGGGCACCAGGGGGCACCACCACCCACCAGGGGGCACCAGGGGGCACCAGGGGCACCAGAGGACACCAGGGGGCACCACGGGCACCAGGGGGCACCAGGGGGCACCAGGGGGCACCACGGGCACCAGGGGGCACCAGGGGCACCAGGGGGCACCACGGGCACCAGGGGGCACCAGGGGGCACCAGGGGGCACCACGGGCACCAGGGGCACCAGGGGGCACCAGGGGGCACCAGGGGCACCAGGGGGCACCAGGGGCACCAGGGGACACCAGGGGGCACCAGGGGCACCAGGGGGCACCAGGGGGCACCAGGAGCACCAGGGGGCACCAGGGGGCACCAGGAGCACCAGGGGGCACCAGGGGCACCAGGGGGCACCAGGAGCACCAGGGGGCACCAGGAGCACCAGGGGGCACCAGGGGCACCAGGGACACCAGGGGCACCATGGGCACCAGGGGCACCAGAGGACACCAGGGGCACCAGGGACACCAGGGGCACCAGGGGCACCAGGGGGTACCAGGGCCACCAGGGGGCACCAGGGGCACCAGGGGACACCAGGGGCACCATGGGCACCAGGGGGCACCAGAGGACACCAGGGCACCAGGGACACCAGGGGCACCAGGGGCACCAGGGGGTACCAGGGCCACCAGGGGGCACCAGGGGCACCAGGGGGCACCAGGGGCACCAGGGGGCACCAGGAGCACCAGGGGGCACCAGGGGCACCAGGGGGCACCAGGGGCACCAGGGGGCACCAGGAGCACCAGGGGCACCAGGGGCACCAGGGACACCAGGGGCACCAGGGGGCACCAGAGGACACCAGGAGCACCAGGGGGCACCAGAGGACACCAGGAGCACCAGGGGGCACCAGGAGCACCAGGGGGCACCAGGGGGCACCAGAGGACACCAGGAGCACCAGGGGGCACCAGAGGACACCAGGAGCACCAGGGGGCACCAGGAGCACCAGGGGGCACCAGGGGGCACCAGGGGGCACCAGAGGACACCAGGAGCACCAGGGGGCACCAGGGGGCACCAGAGGACACCAGGAGCACCAGGGGGCACCAGGGGGCACCAGAGGACACCAGGAGCACCAGGGGCACCAGGAGCACCAGGGGGCACCAGAGGACACCAGGAGCACCAGGGGGCACCAGAGGACACCAGGAGCACCAGGGGCACCAGGAGCACCAGGGGCACCAGGGGGCACCAGAGGACACCAGGGGGCACCAGGGGGCACCAGGGGGCACCAGGGGCACCAGGGGGCACCAGGGCGGACATCTAAGGGCATCATGCCCACCCTCCATTACTAAAATAATCACCCCCAGCACCTAACAACGCGCAATACTCGGCCCCGCAATAAATATACAACCTCTCTCTCCAAGAAAGGGCAGCTTGGGAAGTCAATTATCGTTTTCTTTTTCTTTATCGAGTTACCAGTCGGGAATTCCAATACAAATTCCTGCCCAACTTTGTTCCGGAGGTGGGGGGGAGAGGGGTCGCTTCAGACAAAGTTTTGTAGAGTCCCTCTTTCAAGTTTGGCACCGTCATAGAAAACGGGTCTTGGCGGGAAAATTGTCCATTGAATTTTATTTTGCAGAATTCGACTACTGATTTTTTTTTTCATTTTAAACACAGGAGAACATGATGTTAGAGGAGAACAAAGAGAATTAAGCTCCCCCCCCAAAAAAAAAACATTTCCTCTCCACACTCCAATAAGAAATACATATTCTATAAACAAGATATACACCAAATTGCTTATTGGTATCCACTACACACACACACACACACACACACCAACACACACACACACACACACACACACACACACACACACACACACACACACACACAGTTCCTATACTCCTTACATGGTACCAATAGACAGCGCGGAGCACACACACTCCGGAAATATATCTAAACCTCTAAATGCCACTATTATATTACACAGTACTATATGTTTCCGTACTGGGATGTCTGGGAGAAGAGCCACGGGGAACAGCCCCATGGTAAGGTCAGAGTTCAGAGAGACAGTGTCCAGAGAGACAAGTGTCCAGAGAGACAAGTGTCCAGAGAGACAAGTGTCCAGAGAGACAAGTGTCCAGAGAGACAAGTGTCCAGAGAGACAGTGGGGTTGGAGAGAACTAGCCACTACTGATACCTCTAAAGCAGCCATTCGACGCGCGTCAATGTACACAAAAGCAATCAAACTCAACCTTTTAGAGCAGTAATAGAGAAGCATAGAGACATATAGGAGGCAGAGAGATCGATAGCGACAGAGATGTGCACTACAGAAAATAGTCAGGACCAGAGTCAGAGGCACAGAAAGACCAGGAGAGAGAGAGAGAGAGTTAGATCGAAAGTGAAAATAAAACCGGAAAGACAGGACAATATCCAAAACCATAGACACGGAGATTGTCAAAAAATACAGAACAGTTCCTATAGTTGGAACGAGGCAAGAAGAGTGAGAAGAACGTAGAGAAATGTGACTAAAAGAGACAAAAGACTCAAGATAAAACTGGATTAAAAATCTACAGAATAGAAAAAATAAAGAGATAGAGAGAGAATGCGCAAAAACGCGAAACGAGAACGAGGGCAAAGATGGAAAATTTTACGAAGCGAAGGCACAAAGTGATCAACAGCAGCGCCACCTACAATAACTAGCGCGGGTGCTGAATAGGCAACTACACCAGGAACGCCGCTAATGCTGCTGCTGCTGCTGCTGCTGCTGCTGCTGCTGCTGCTACTGCTGCTGCTGCTGCTGCTGCAGCTGCCGCTGCCGCTGCACACAACAGGAATCGTCTGATCTCCAGCAATAACTTGGCTCAGACTCAGGAGGGAAGTCAACACCACCAACATTCCCAGTTAACTACACTCACAGGCAAGTCTCTCTATGTACAATACCATCCAGCGTTCTCCCTCCACGGCCCGCGTGACGGCACTCGCCGCCCTTTCACCTCGCGGCGACGCGCAAGTCGTGGGTGGGTGTTCCGCGTGAATTACGCGGGAAAGTGTCTCTTTCCAACACTCGCGACGCGAGTGGAGGGCGGCGAGTCTCGTCGCGCGGTCCGACAGACATTTCAAGTGTGGGAGAACGAACATAAACATAGGTGTACGCAACAGCACCTCCACCTCTCCGGCGTCTGGGTCCTCGTCTTGTGTGTGATCCGGGGTCGTGTCTCAGGGCCATCGGCATCAGTCCCACGGGGAAGGGTGGAACGACCGCCTTGACCCTCCCCTTGGGTAAGGTGACTCGAGTGCTGTTTCGGCAGTACGAGATGTGATCATTTACGGTTTGGGGGACAGTGTGGCCGTTCGCCGGATGAAACATTTCACGGAAACATACTCTAAAACCTTTTCACCGGGACGTCCTCACCCATTCAGTCCGTCGACATTACCAGTGGATAAATACTGAACACGGCAACAGTAGAGCACAGAAGAAATAGTGAGCACAAAAGTTGTAATAAGCAGTAAGAAGTTGTAGAAATACGGACGATTTCATTTAGGTCCGTATTCTGACTGTTGTTGTTGTTTCAGATTCTGCTACTATAACAAGTGGCAAGTAGCACGGTCTATGGTGAGCCCGTAGTGCGTATTCTGGCGTAAATGATCAACAGTCCTCAATACAAGGGGGATCGATATAATGGGCTTTCCATTAGATACAGTTCACACCCCTACACTTGTATTAATGCTGTCTGGGAGCAAATGGGAGGTCAATACATCGTAATACTATTGTATGGGGAGTCAATACAACACCCAATACAACACCATACTATTGTTGTGTGTATACAAGCTCCCTCACAGCATAAACAGGTGTGAAGGGGTGACTCCAAAATCCTGCAGCAAGGCAGGTTAAATTTTAAATTCACTGAAGGTCCTTTTATAGAGTATTTTAATGTATTTTGGAGCTGAAAACGATTTCGTTAAGATAGGAAAAGCCCGATTAACTTATTTGTGATAACATGTTATCACATGCTATCACAAATCTACACGCATTTCAGAGTTCAGAGCGGCTATGTTTCAGAATTATGAACGCAAGTTTTTAGAGTTTAGCATGCACGAGATTCAAAGTTTAGAACGCACGAGTTTCAGTAATTAGAACGCACTTCTGTCAGTGTTTAAAAAAACAGCGTTTTTAGAAGTTTGAAAAGCCCGTGGTCCCAAAGTTCAGAACACACGTTTTTCAGAGTTCGGGGGATCAATCAGAGTTTCAAATCGGGGGATTTCAGAGTTCGGGAGAGTTCCAGGGAGTTCTGTTCAGAGTAGAAAACGCATAAGCTAAAGGACAGAGAAAACGCGCTACACAATTAAAAACGCGAAGCCTTTTTTAGACTTTACCAATGGGTATAATAGAGTAGGCTTTACAGGAATAACAGCCACACATAGACTCTTCCCACACAGCAACGCTTTGGGGATCTGCTTCGAAGTAATTATGCCCGAGTTGTAACGGGGAGTTTATAAGTTTAACTTCAAAGTTCTAAAGTTCAGATGGCGATTCCAAAGATTATCTAATGGTCATGAAGCTCATCTGGTAGTTGAAAAGCTCAATTTGGGGACTCTGAAGTTCATCTATTGATACTAAAATACGTCTGGAGGTTCTAAAGTTATCAGTGGTTTCTAAGTTAATGTAGGGTTTCTAAAGTGCATACGTTTCATCTGGTAGAGGCCATAAAGCTCTGTTGAGGCTTCAAAGTTCATCTCGAGTCTAAATCTCAATTTAGATTTGGGAGGGGGTGTTCTAAAGCTCTTCTAGGCGTACCAAAGTTCTCCAAGGCATTTGGAGTAATTAAGCTTCTGGGTAGAAGACTCTGAGGTCGGTAGCGTCTGGGGTTGATTTAGGAGTCTTCGTGTCGATTAGCGGTTCTGAACATTTCTATACAATTTTGTTTAAAGTTTTTGAGCCAGCTTCTGGAGCTGAGTTNGCCATGTCTGTTTGTGTGGGCACTAGTCTCGCCAGGTCTGTTTTGTTGGGGGCACTAGTCTCGCCAGGTCTGTTTTGATGTGGGCACTAGTCTTGCCAGGTCTGTTTTTGGGGGCACTAGTCTCGCCAGGTCTGTTTGATGTGGGCACTAGTCTTGCCAGGACTGTTTTATTGGCGGCACTAGTCTCGCCAGGTCTCTTTTGTTGAAAGATTAACTCTAGTGAGGATTCCCCCTGGTTAGGGTGGGGGAAAGTTGGAGGGGGAGGAGAAGGTAGTGGTAGGGAGAGTAGGTGAGAGGAGAGAAGAGAGTGAGCGCCCTCTCGTGGGCGAGAAGTTCACGATGGCACCAGTGCCACAAATCCAAACTAGTACCCATACCGAAAACGCGAGCTATATTGAATACTTGTCAAAGGGCTTTATGAAGAGTGGTAATACACCTTATATCAGCTATACCATGGGAGGCTATATGAAGAAAAGACGTCATACTTCGAAACTGAGAGTCAGTGGGTTGAGGCACCACTAAAGTCCTGGAGGAGATGCCAAAGGGAAGGTATAGTCCCTCGTCTCAGTCATATCCCTTCCCTGTTCCGTCAAGGCAGTATTCCCCTCCCACCTTGACTCCAACGTCAAGGCGAGACTAGTCCCCATGCCCCACTAGTCTGGGGGCGACTCATACTTACAATAAACTGGACACAGAGGAGTGGAGGAATGAGGGAGACGCAGCATAACACGTGATAATCGAGAAAACACACGGACGATGAGGGCATGTGGTAGGTGGACACGTACATGGCAGAGAAGAGGAATAATTGGTAAAAAAATGATTAATACATCTTCTGCTTTAGGGGTGGGAGAGGGGAGGAGATTCTCAATAAATCACAGAAGGTATACACGAATTATCGAAGGGACAAGCATGTCTATATTATCACTGTGCATTCTAGGATTACATATGTAGATATGAAATTACATATAGATGTAATTATTGCTATTAATATTAGTAAATTACTTAATTATTTATAGTATTTGGAAATTGATTTACTGCTACTTATATGAGTTAAGAGATAGTGAATAAATATTTAAGTGGGGGAACAGGAAATTGATATTCCTGTTTAATTATTACTGATATTTCTTAAAAAAAAGTTTAATCCTTATTGCTTATTGGGCACACGATAATATAAATATTATCTGTCTCGTGATACGAAGTGATCTGTGGTGTCAGAACTACGATTGTCAGCCGGGCACGAAGTCAGAATGAAAGTACGTCAGAATTGGAGCAATATTAGACAAAAGAGGTATCAGATTTAGAGAGGTCAGAGCAGTGGAATAACACTGTCAGGAGAATAAGAATGCATGTATTAGTTCAGAGGGGGAGGATCACACCAGAGGAACCAGTTCGTCAGACTGCAGGAGGATTAGACTGGTATAGTGTCCAGTCCAGGACACTAGTATAGTGTCCAGTCCAGAACACTGGTATAGTGTCCAGTCCAGGACACTGGGTATAGTGTCCAGTCCAGAACACTGGTATAGTGTCCAGTCCAGGACACTGGTATAGTGTCCAGTCCAGAACACTGGTATAGTGTCCAGTCCAGGACACTGGTATAGTGTCCAGTCCAGAACACTGGTATAGTGTCCAGTCCAGAACACTGGTATAGTGTCCAGTCCAGAACACTGGTATAGTGTCCAGTGCAGAACAGGTATAGTGTCCAGTCCAGAACATGGTATAGTGTCCAGTCCAGAACACTGGTATAGTGTCCAGTTCAGAACACTGGTATAGTGTCCAATGGGAGACAGGCGAGAGTAACGTGAATGGACTCCCAGTAAGGGAAGTGGGGGTAGGCGTCAGGTAGGTCACCACATATCAACGTTAGAGGGTCAGAGGCGGAAGATTATGGGCAGAAAAAGTTCACACGTCATACACAATACCGTCTGTCAAAGATCACGCCATACACCAGCGTACGTATGTAAAGATCATACACCGTACACCCGATGTATGAAAGGCCATATACGCCGTACGCCAGACCGGCTGCCAATGTTAAGACACCACAGACCACTCCGAGGGGGGGTATAATCAAAAGCAGAAGCAACAACTAATAGCTTGAGGGGTAGTTGGAGTAGGGGGGAGGGGGATGGAATAACCAAAAACATAACCACACACAAAAAAGCATTAATGACCAATTAATTTATCTGAATAGCCGCAAGGCTGGCGTAATTCCCATATAACTACCCCAGCGTAGTCAACAAAACAGCATCAGCTTTCTGCCCCAAAAAATACCATAATAAAAAAAACATCTACAATAGCTTTTATTTTTTGACTAATAAGCTTACATCCCTAAGATTTACAGCAAAACATATGCTTAAATAAATGATATAATGGTCAGCCTCCACTATGATCAAACAGTGCAGAACTCTTTGAAATGAAAGTGCAAAGATCAATAGAAAATTTTAGCAATACTTCTTGAATGACACATCTAAGATATGAATAACTTCTTGAACATTTATAATGTTAAAACACCTGCAAATTAAAGCACAAATCTTTAGCGTTTTGATTGCATGCTTAATTGCAACATAAACACCTGTTCTCACTCTATATATATATATATATATATATATATATATATATATATATATATATATATATATATATATGAGTTTTTAAATCATTTTAGACAGTAAGACCTGACTCTAATATGCTGAATTAAAGTTTTGAAAATTTGTTCTGCTATATTAGCTGCTTATATGAAACACAAATAGAGAAAACACTCTGATTATGGACCACGAGGAAAACTACATTAAATACGGTATAAGACAAAATAAAACAAGATAAAAACAGACACACACACAAACAGAAGAGCAAGCGAATAATACCTTAAGCACCTGCAGCATGAAACACACAAGAAAAAACACACACGTTAATTAACATACACAAATATATATATATATATATGATAAACACATACGTCATAGACAGACGGAGATGTAAATATAATTAACACACGTATTTGTATATATTATTGACAACTAGTTTTACAGACTCCTATTGCACAACTTCATTTGCCTCTCGTAAACCGACGAGAAATATACAAATAAGCAATCAAATGCTTTTTCCTGGTGTATGGCAGGTGTAAAATACACTCTCCAATCGAAAGCTTATCCACGTGATATTAATGTTTAACCCTGCCACCGGTTAAGAGAATAATTGGTAAAATATTATTGGTAATTATTAATTATATCTTCTGCTTTTAGGGGAAGGGGGAGAGGGGGGGGGGGCTTCAGTAAACTCACAGAGGGTAGTATTATGAGGGGGTTATGAAGTATACCTCGCTCACTACACCAGGATATGCATGGGTAAACCAACAGTATTGGAAACCACAGTTATAAGACTTTAAATCTCACCGTATGATACAAGCCCAGTTACTCTAGTAGTTAAATCCTAACTGTTTTTAAAACGTATAAAAGCAAATAATAATATCCCAAATGCCTGAACAAGAGAAATTTGTGAATTTCTTATTAAAAGTGGGAAATATGGCACGAATAAATTACCAAGACAGAATAAGTCAAACATGGGTTGCAACCCCCCTAGACTTATGCTCATGGATATATTTTTGTTTCCTTAAATTTTTTTTATCCCTCGAGCCGTCCACTATGTAAGTAGGAACTAGTTCATAATCTCACACACTGCAATATTTAATATCTAGTCATTAGACACTTTAGGCCTGCCCAAAGGCGTTACCTGGCGCTTTGCAATCACTTTATTATCTCAACAGGTCTTGATGATATCCTTATATTGCACCCAAAGTTTCCCCGGTGTAGGCTGTTGTTGTTGTTTAAGATTCGCTACTTGGAACAAAAAGTTCTAAGTAGCACGGGCTATGGTGAGCCCGTAGCCCGTAGGCTATTGATCACATGGCCCCTGCGTGACTAGCCATTCCTGCAAGATGGGGACATTTTGCATCACCCTGTAGCTTGCCCTTAATACACTATGTAACCCTTCTCAGAGTCTAGGTACAGCTGCATAGATGCAGCTGTACCTAGATATAACAAATTATTTAAATTTCTTGATTTAGCTTTTAATTGGTTTTTATAACGATAATAATAATGATAATAATTATTATTTAACCTAGTTTTATTATTATCAATGCATCGACCTCCATATATTGGCAGTTTTATATATATATATATATATATATATATATATATATATATATATATATATATATATATATATATATATATCACTGCAATCCTTTTGCCCTGCAAGCTGGGAATATCTGCATTCTCCGTTGCAGGTATTCACAGTTTGCAAAGTTATGTCAAGATACGGATAAAGGTGTGAATTAATTAGCACAATAAGACAAAGGGATCCAGTCATAATTAACTCCACACCTGACTAGAGACCCTTAGACACGTAATCTTGACAATCGTCAAGTGTGCGACACGTGAATACGGTGTTGCACATATATACACACACCTGACAATCCCCAGGTGTCCCGCTGTCAAACAGGGGGACAAATCAATCAAATCAACTTCATGCGATCAACTTGTAAATTATCATAGCTTTTTTAAATAAAATTGATTCAATTGGCATGTTAATTCGGTTATATTAACTATAAGTATATTAAATATAATACGAATTAATACAATAACAAATATGAAGACACCTTTGCGAGAGTTAACTGGCAAACCCCCCCAAAGGGTGAGTATTAAGCTTTAATATTGTTATTAAACTATATGATCAAAAGCTGAAAATAGACTGTTGATGAACATGTTAAGAAACGTTCTAACTAGTTCAAAGCGATTTTAAATATGTTTTGTAATGATATATATAACACACTCGGGAACTGACCCCCTAATGTGTGTGTCTAATATTCTCACTATCACAGGATGGGTATGGGGTCCACTACCCCCCCCCTCACAGGATGGGTATGGGGTCCACTGCCACTCACAGAATGGGTATAGGATCCACCGCCACTGACAGGATGGGTATGGGATTTACTACCCTCTCACAGGATGGGTATGAGATTCACTACCCCCTCACAGGATGGGTATGGGATCCACTGCCACTCACAGGATGGGTATGGGATCCACTGCCACTCACAGGATGGGTATGGGATCCACTGCCACTCACAGGATGGGTATGGGATCAACTACCCACTCACAGGATGGGTATGAGATTCACTACCCACTCACAGGATAGGTATGGGATCCATTGCCACTCACAGGATGGGTATGAGATTCACTACCCCTCACAGGATGGGTATGAGATTCACTACCACTCACAGGATGGGTATGAGATCCCCTACCCTTCACATAACGGGGTATGGGATCTACTCATAGGATGGGTGTATCCATAGTGAATAATAAATTACCAAAAAACATTAGTTTTAATTAGGACATTTCAACAATAGTTTATTTCAGCCACAGTTTGAAACAATAAATTATTTCAGTATAGTTATTCGGACTAATAAATACGTTATACTAACTATTTAAAATAATCCCCTTTACGATTGACTAAATGTAGTAAGCAATTTCAACATAAATCAAAGAAAACTAATCAACCTTATCATGAAAATTAGCTCGCCACCCCGCTAAATCTATAATTATAAGTTAACAGCCCTACAACAGTTAACAGTTAACAGTTAACAACAGTTAACTCAATCCCTGCACTGTAGTTTATCCATGGGGCACTGTGACGCATGGACAAGTAGATAGAGCTGTGGGTAGGTAAGACAGAGTTCAATGGAAGAACAAGTGGTGGCCACTAGGATAGGTAACCCTGCAGGCTAGGGAGTGGAAGGAGATGTAGTAAACCATCAAGGAACGGGGAATGGGGAGTAGGGGGGAGAGATAATGGGTACTCACCAGCTCGGAGACGAGAGGTATAGACTTCCTCCTGGGTCGAATGTCTGGCATACTGTCGATATTGCTGTAGAACGGGTTGTCTCCCGGCCTGAAGGAGAGATCAAGAGAGACAAACAAACATTAGATCTCAAAACACTCGTGGGTTAACCCAGGCTCGCAAAGCCATACCAATTTTTTTTCCTTCTAAGACTCTAGAAAACCGAGATATATTCTTATAATAACTGCTGACGAAACAAAACATGCCTAAAATAACTCTTTTTATATATATGTTGCTGAAATATACAGAATGTTGGTTTTTGTTCAAAATCAACCGATTAATCTTTTGACAAAAAAATTCAGCAGTTTTTAACTGACTATAAAACAACTGAAGCTGACGAAACCATTAGGTAACCGTGCACGTGATTGGTGAGCTGCCTCCACAGTTGCTCCTCTTGTCTTAAAGAGTGTTGTGGGCATTATAGAGGACAAGGGTACAATACAGCACTAGTAAATCACAGGATACACAAGCGTTTTATCAATACATACTATTTAACTGTTAAAAAAAATAAAAAAATAAACAAATATCATTGACACATAAAAAAAAAATATTGTTTAACAATCTTACTATACACACACACCACACTACAGGACACAAACAGCTTGATTTTTAATGACATCTCCGGTTGCGTGAGTTTACCACACACCAACAACCTTTGCTGTGCTTTCAACAATCACTCGAGCATTCAATCGCTCGCTGTAAGCGGCCTGTACTGAGAGTATGGCGGACGCCAGGTCATTGCTCAAAGTAGCAGGAGGCCTGGCGTGTAGTGAACTCACGCCATAGGGAGATCCCCACAACACACACAACCTAACTACAACGTCGTTAGGTTGTAATAACCCAACGTTGTAGTTACGGTGTTTGTTTACCGGGACGTCTGGGTGTGTGTGTGTGTGTGGGGCCGTAGCGACACGGGGGAAGAGGAGAAGAACTCTCTGCTATGTCTACTGGGATTGGAGCATCAGTTCGTGCCAAGGTAACTGTCTCATATGTCTTTGTTTTGGCAGACATGATGATGGACGAGCCGCAAGCCTCTCTCTCTCTCTCTCTCTCTCTCTCTCTCTCTCTCTCTCTCTCTCGCTATATCTGGGTGGCGTTCAGCCTCCTCCGTTCACCTATGTTGACTCAATGTGGGGGAACTGTGAAGCGTGGCTTCCTCATTCGCGTCCTCTGCTGCCGATGTTGCATTATGGTTCGTTTTATACAAACTTCTCTAAATTTCCCCCATTTCCCCCCCCCCCACCCATGTTGAACTCCCCCCTTGGCAATTTAAAGCAGTTTCCCTTACCATTAATGGCATTGTTCCTCCCCCTCCTCCTCGCCTTCTTTCCCATCCCCTGTTCCGGATGGGAAGCAATATTTACCTTCCCAGCTTTCCACTACCCCCAAAACACCCCCCCTCCCCCATCCCATTTCCTTGTGAGATGGTGGTTGGGTAGTTTATGCTTGTACATTGTAGTGCTGGATTTTGCCTGTGCATGTCGCGAGGGTTAAAGTATATATATATATATATATATATATATATATAATATAATATATATATATATATATATATATATATATATATTATATATATATATTATCTTATTTTTTATCATTCTTAATGGGGGTTTTAACCTTGCATGGCGTCTAATTATTTTGTGCATGGCATGTTACGAGGTAGACCTTAATGATCTTTCTGCAGGAATATATAACTCAAAGTGGTTATTATAAATTGACCTTTTGGCTGACCTCCAGTAAGGTACGAGTGTAGTGTCTTGAATCTACACTGAGTGGTCAGTTGTATGCCCTGGCAGCTCTATAAATTTCTTGTTGTATTGTTACAGTGATTTGATGTATTTACAGTGTAGTGGAGACTAAGACTCGGTATAGTGTATACTGACCCTCAGTACAGTGAACAGTGACGGTGTATTGTGCACACTGATTATGAGAAACATTGAGTCTGAAGTGACTCACTACGGTGTAGAGTGAGATAGTGAACATCACCGTCACTCACAATACTGAGTCCAGCAAGTCACCATTATGTAAATTGAACTGATGTTTATTAGTTCATTTATGGCTCACAGAGAATCGTCACAATATTCATATCTCATCACAGTCTACAATGAAGTTCATCTGTGATGTGTTGTCATCACTTAATCATTCTCGTCACTATTAATGTATGATGAAGATCATCATCATCATCATCATCATCCAGTGTTATGTAACTCATTGTAAAACATTTGATGGATTTTTCTGTTTCAATTTATTTTGGTTCCTCACCTCACTTTTTCTCTCACTTTCATCCTCATTCTCTCCCTCATGTTTGCTTTCTCATTCTGTCGCCTCACTTTCACTCGCTTTCACCTTCTTTCTCCACATGTTAATTTTTCACTACGCGACTTCACTTAAATAATTACTGCTTCACTTCACCCACTTTCACTGCTTCATATCCTCTTCACTGTCACTACCTCATATCACTCACTTTCATCGCCTTTCACTCTTCATATCTACTCTGCATTTAAATCACTGTCACTTCATTGCTCTATCCTCCCTGTCACTAACCCTCATATCCCTCACTTCACTACCTCATATCACCGTCACTTTCACTGTTCATTCCTCTTCATGTCACTACCTCATATCACGTCACTTTTACTACCTCATATCACCGTCACTTTCACTGCTTCATATCCTCTTCACTGTCACTACCTCATATCACCGTCACTTTCACTACCTCATATACCGTCACCTACCGCACTTACTATCCGCACCATACTTCCGCCATGTACAATTGTATCACAGTACCGTCATGTATCAGTGAGAACATCAGTAGGCGAGCCGTGGGGGAGATTCGAACCCTAGCGTGTGCATTTTTTTTCATTTCCTACTCTTGCCCTATGGTAATACCACCATTACTTCACTAATTAGCTATTGCAGTGATTTAGACTACATTTACTTCCCAATGCGTCACATTTAAATGAATTCTGCCGCCCCAGGAAAATAAGTGAATGTTGTTCGGTTTAAATAAATATTTTTTCCGTCCGTCTGTTTGCTTCAAGCGGCAATAAATTGTCTTAGAAGTGGGCAACCTCATTCATCTTGAGCATTGAGAGAGAGCAGTATTGCTATTGTGAAGAAATCCACAAGGGCAGTGACCAGGATTCGAACCTGCGTCCGGGAGCAATCCATTGTGTTTTTTGAACGTGGGGTCCACGAGTTTTTTTCTTCGCCGCGGTTAGTTTGAAGAAATCTCCCAACTGGACTCAAGTTTTTTTTCTGGGATGGAAACCATGTTTGTGATTGGCCAATCTCGCGGGACCCGATTATCGTCCGTCTGGCAGCAGCGGTGCGTCAAGGAATTGGGTAAACTGATTGTACCTTGTACATATGCAATCAATTTGTCCCTTTGAAATAGATTTGGAAAATAGACATCGTTTGGGCCGACGAGAAATAAAAGTTATGAACATCTTTTAAAATTAGTTTATTGGTGTATAATTTATAGGTTTTTTTTCCTTAGCACAAAACCTCTCGTTCGATCACCAGAGCTGTTTTTTGTTGTCCCCAAGCATGGCATTCCTTCGACAGCCCAATCGTTTCCGTTAATAAACCTGAACATCAGTTGGCATTTTTTTTTTTACAATATTAGTCCCTAGTTCGAACTTCCTACCATTACCATCACTGCTACCATTATAATGGTCATATTTCTCATCTTCATCTTTATTCATTTCTGTTCTTGGTCGGTTTGTTTTCTCCCTTTCATTGTCCTCTTCTTATCTCCTCTTTCTCTCTCTCTCCTCTCTCTCTCTCTCTCTCTCTCTCTCTCCTCTCTCTCTCTCTTGCACCACTGTGAAAAATGTATTTTCTCTTCTGCTAATTCTGCCTTTCATCCCACTGCTTCCATCTCTCATTCACACCCTCTCCATTATCTCTGTTTCTCATCTTCCGTCTCTCCCCCCCCATCCCTCTCCTCTCTCCTCACACATGATGATGTAACTAATTCAATTCTCATCTCTCTCTCCCTCCCTGCCCCTCTCTCTCACTCCATCCCTCCCTTGACGGAGGGCAACGATGGCGGCGACGAAGAGGAATGCAGGGCTGACGTCTGCTGTGCCGAGGGCTTCACTCAATGATGAGGAACTGGTGAGTACTCGCTGTGCGCCTCTAAGGGGCTCTGGGTGGCGAGCTCGGATCTGCTGCTGGTTCAGGGTCATTCACCTGACGCGCGAAGCAGTTGGACTGGTTGTGGTATTGTGTGTGTGTGTGTGTGTGTGTGTGAGTGTGTGTGTATTTGTCTGTGTGTGGTGTGTGTGATGTGCTGTGTGTGTGTGTGTGTGTGCGTGTGTGGGTATTGATGTGATATAATCATTGTACCCATACCAGTTCTTCCCTTTTTTTGAGCCAAGTGACATTATTATTAATAATCTTCTCAATATAAGTTACCATCACCTGTAATATACACGCCACAACAGGTATTTATCAGGTATTTTACCCTTACGAAACCTCTGCATCTTCACTCGATCATGGAGACTTTGTTTACTCTATTTTCACTAAACAATTTACCAAACTTCTAAACTACACAAGCTAAGATGATCATATCCTCAGTGAGGAGGATATGACCTCTTAGACCTCTTAGTATTTTGGAGCTCAGAGGACGTTGAACAAAGCCTCCAGGATTAACGAAAGATGTACAGGCTTCGTAAAGTGTTTAAGGTAAATGCTTGTTAAACCTGGCCTATAGGCTTTAAATATGAGCCTCCTGGTATTAGGTTTTGTCCTCACCTGTAAATAATTATCAGGTAAATCACTGATTAATCTCTATAACCATTAAAATCATATATAAAGAAGTTAGCCTCCTCTCCCCCTATTTTTACAAATTAACAAATATGCTGGATTGTACCTATTTTTCCCCCCTCTTATATTCCAGCTTGATTTGTTGTGCTTAAATTATATATAGATATATATATATATATATATATATATATATATTATATATATATATATATATATATATATATATATATAATATATATATATATTCACTCAGAGGATGTCTTTTGTGTGTATGTGAGAGATTCTCAAGTACAGTACTGTTTTTGTATATTATTTTCTCGTAGCTTCCCATCTCTCCCCCCACACCCAATCTCATTGTAAATACACACAGTATGATAGCCGTCTTGTTCTTTTTGTGCTATCTTACCTGTAGCTTGCAGGAACTCAGAGGACCCCCACGTCACTCCCTATGGCACATGCGCACTTGCCTCTTACGCCACTGGCACATGCGCACTTGCGTCTTGCGTCACTCCCTTGCGTACCCGCAAGTGACCCCGTTACTGATGCAGGCGGCCTCTTATTGCCTCGCTTTTTGAATTTGTTTAATTTAAGCTTGCAGCTTTTTCTCTTCTCTCCTTTCTTTCCTTTCTCCCAATTATTCCCATCCTTGTAAACAACCCAAACTTACGTTCAGCGGTTCTGGCTACTGTGAAGCAGTGGTTCAGAATCCGTGAAGCAGAGATTCAGACTCCTGTGAAGCAGAGGTTCATACTTTCTGTGAATCAGTGGTTCATTACTTCTGTGTAGTAGTGGTTCAAACTCCTGTGAAACAGTGGTTCAGATTCCTGTGAAGCAGTGGTTCATGCTCCTGTGAAGCAGTGGTTCATGCTCCTGTGAAGCAGTGGTTCATGCTCCTGTGAAGCAGTGGTTCATGCTCCTGTGAAGCAGTGGTTCATGCTCCTGTGAAGCAGTGGTTCATGCTCCTGTGAAGCAGTGGTTCATGCTCCTGTGAAGCAGTGGTTCTATCTCATGTAAAACAGTAGTTCTAACGTCTTATGAAGAAGGGGTTCTTAACCTTCGAAGCGTAGTTGTGGCGGCTGTGAATCAG
Organism: Procambarus virginalis; assembly: GCA_020271785.1. Classification (NCBI taxonomy): domain Eukaryota; kingdom Metazoa; phylum Arthropoda; class Malacostraca; order Decapoda; family Cambaridae; genus Procambarus; species Procambarus virginalis. The sequence continues at coordinate 8,406,310 of WNGS01000337.1, read as the reverse complement.
TGATTCAATCTTCTGTCAAGCACTTGTTCTGTCTCCTGTGAAAGAGGTTCGAACCTGCGAAGCAGTGGTTCTACCTCTTGTAAAGCACTGGATTCCAACATTCTGCCCCGTAACCCATAGTTTGGG
>WNGS01000337.1:8381596-8406159 GCA_020271785.1 Procambarus virginalis | reverse complement strand
AAGGTTTCCATTTTTGCTTCATATTTTACGCCACTTGCCATGCCTTTTCGGTTTGTGAAGTTATTAAGCAAAGGTGTCTCAAGTTCTCCTGGGATCGAACCCAGGCCACAGGATCACAATTGTCCAGCGTGCTGTCCGCTCGGCCTACCGGCTCCCCTAACTTGAATTCAGAATTGAAAATGAATCTCTTCAAGAGTTTCCAATTATTAACGAGGGATAAATGTAAACTAGAAAAGTCTCAAAAGTTTTCAATTAATACATTTCTATACAACCATCTGTTATGATTTTACTGGTTTGACTTGTTATCGTTCGTTTGTTCTCGTCTCATAATAATGCAATCGTATATAACATTTAGGATATTCCTGCTTTGGAACTATACATGCTGGTTATCTTGATGAGAGATGTTTGTAGAGTATATATCTCTTTAGGACTCTAGGTTGCGTCTGGTGATTGAACGCGAAATGACAGTTAGCTGTATGTGTATATGTGTGTGTGTGTGTGTGTGTGTGTGAGTGGTGTGTGTATATATGTGTGTGTGTGTGTGTATATGTGTGTGTGTGTGTGTGTAGTGATTTAGCTCTTAGGTGAAGGGTCGTGAGTGCCCTTTGTAAGACAGGAGTCTGTGTATAAGGTGTAACACTAGGGGCTCTAGTTGCTGAGTACGTGTATTTATATTTAACGAGTGGTTCAGGAGTAAGTGCAAGGGTGTAGATCATTTTCTTAAGAGTGAATACTAGAGGTGAGTCTAGACAGAGTGCAAGGATGACATATTGTTTGCTTAGAGTGCATAGTGCCATATTACCTTAGAGTGCATGATGTCAGATTAGCTTAGGGAGAACTTTGAAGGTCAAGTTGGTTCGTTCGAGTGTTGGAAGCAGGTCAGCTAGTTGATGGCAAGGGCTTTGGTCAGGTCAACCAATTAAGGGCTAATTGTGGAGGACAGGTCAGCCGTGTTGAGGGAGAGTGTTTTGGGCCAGGGCACCTATTTGAAGGTTATTTGAGATAATTGTGGTAATACGATGTTATAATACTATAAGGCTCGTGTAAGAGAAGCAATGTTTGGAATCTGTGAGAGTGTGGGGTCAAGCGTTGCCCCCATGTTCTTCCCAACGCCGACAACCTGTCCTCATTAAAAATAACGTCGCTTTGGCCGTTTCCAGTATGGCCGAAAGTGGACGTAATTTAAAAATGAAAATAAATTTGGGATTTTTTGTTTCAACAACAGTGAGTTAAGGGTCGCCTGATAGGTTAGGTGGGCAGGAAATTCTCATAAAGTTTCAAAACGTTCTGAAAAACGTTAATTGAAAGTTTCCTCTTCTGACCTTACCGAGTAAGCCGGGACGACTCAAACAGAAAACGGGACAGTACGTCACTTTTGGAGTCGATTTCATTTCAAATTACGTCCAAATTTGGCCATAGTGCGCATACGAGCTAAAAGTGACGCTATTTTTAAGAGGACGGGTTGGTTTGTGAGGGATCACCTCATGGAAACCGCTTCTAACGATGAGGTGCAACGTCTTTATCCTTCGGTCCAAGTAGTCGCTCCAAGAGACCTAACTTTATTGTGATGGTCGTTAGGTACACTGTTGTTTAGGTCTCCGTGGATGCTTATCTAGTGCTGATTCGTCCAGCTGGACATACGCGGAGAGGGTGCTTAATCTGGAGTTTATCTTGGAGGTGTGACCTTTGTGATGTTGGAGGTCACAACGGTAGCCAGGAGGTCAAGGTCACTCATCGAGGAGGTCAATATTATTATTCCAACCCACATTTCATATCAAATGTGAAGCTCTTCTTCACATGTTAGTAAACAAATTACAAGATTCCATTCAGACAGTATCTTCAACAGCGCAAACATGATACCCAATTCATTCACTCGGCATGATGCTCTTAAGAGGAAGAAGAGTCGAAGTTGGGCCCCAAAATACCACAGGAGTAGCTTGGAACAGGTAAGCATTACTCAAAATATGATGAAAGAGGAGCATGATCAGTAGTAGCATGCTGTAACGAGGACTATTGTGCATGGTCCTTATAATGTTAGGGGTGAGTGCCGGTACTCTGAGGGATGGGGAGGGGGGGGGATGATGATAATGGGGCGCGGCATGCATGGGTGCTGGTATGGATGGCTCCAGAGAGCTGCTTGATCACAACCATATACACTCACACTCGACTCTAACCACCATTAAACGACGAATCACACTTCGCTAACCGGTCGTGAGTCTCACCTAACAAGTACTCACTACTCAGACTACAGGTGCTTCACACCCCACATCACACCTTACCGACTAGAATTATCTTAATCTAAAGCCAAGTAGGACCTTACGGATTCTAAAAAGTACACTTACGAATATTAGTGCGAACACTGAACGGATTCGGTTGACAGACTACAAGGATCTACTACACAGACTTATCTGGAGAATATATTTCTCGTGAGAGGAAGAGCGAGACACTTAACGAGGCATCTAAACACTCAGACACTTACTAAACTACACTATCAGACAAAGAGGGGGGGGGAAGGAAGAGGTCAAGAGGTCAACCTGTAATGCGTAATATGACGTCGCGTGACGTAATTCACTCATGGAATTGGGCAGGTTAATTGGGGTCAATATTTACTATCGAAATAATAAAAACATAACATAACTTAGCAATTGTAAACTGGGAAAAAGTAGATTGAAAATTTACGAGAGAAAAAAAGTGAAATGGTATGTTCTAGGTACCAGTAATTTACAAAAATGTCAGTGAAAAATGACGATATATGAAATAATTATACTGATGAATTTTTCAAAATTGCTAATTTCAGAGTAGCAAGTGCTGAAATTGTAATCGCCTTTAATGATTTCGGATAAAATCTTAAAATTAGATTTCACACGATTCAAATGTTAAACACAATTGCAAACGTATTTTTACATGGTTTAACGTTATATCCGGCTGGAAACTCTGGTCTATAAGGGTTGCTTAGGCCTAAGCACTAACCAACGCAGAGAATTGTCTTGAAATGACTAATAAAAGTTGTCTTGGAGCAATGACTCGCCAAGATTACGGTTGACCAAGCAAACGGTGAATAAGGGAAAATGAATAAGACAAAGACAAATGCCCAACAAGACATGAAACTAAACAGAGAGACAACATATTCATTATGAGGTTGGGGCACTAGTCTCGCCAGGTTGTGTTTGTTGTGGGCACTAGTCTCGCCAGGTCTGTTTTGATGGGGCACTAGTCTTGCCAGGTCTGTTTTGATGGGGGCACTAGTCTCGCCAGGTCTGTTTTGCTGTGGCACTAGTCTTGCCAGGTCTGTTTTGTTGTGGGCACTAGTCTCGCCAGGTCTGTTTTGATGGGGGCACTAGTCTTGCCAGGTCTGTTTTGATGGGGGCACTAGTCTCGCCAGGTCTGTTTTGCTGTGGCACTAGTCTTGCCAGGTCTGTTTTGCTGTGGGCACTAGTCTCGCCAGGTCTGTTTTGTTGGGGGCACTAGTCTCGCCAGGTCTGTTTTGATGTGGGCACTAGTCTTGCCAGGTCTGTTTTGTTGGGGGCACTAGTCTCGCCATGTCTGTTTTGATGTGGGCACTAGTCTTGCCAGGTCTGTTTTGTTGGGGGCACTAGTCTCGCCAGGTCTGTTTTGATGTGGGCACTAGTCTTGCCAGGTCTGTTTTGTTGGGGGCACTAGTCTCGCCAGGTCTGTTTATTGTGGGCACTAGTCTTGCCAGGACTGTTTTATTGGCGGCACTAGTCTCGCCAGGTCTCTTTTGTTGAAAGATTAACTCTAGTGAGGATTCCCCTGGTTAGGGTGGGGAAAGTTGGAGGGGGAAGGGAGGAAGGTAGTGGTAGGGAGAGAAGAGAAGTGAGCGCCCTCTCGTGCGCGAGAAGTTCACGATGGCACCAGTGCCACAAATCCAAACTAGTACCCATACCGAAAACGCGAGCTATATTGAATACTTGTCAAAGGGCTTTTATGAAGAGTGGTAATACACCTTATATCAAGCTATACCATGGGAGGCTATATGAAAGAAAGACGTCATACTTCGAAACTGAGAAGTCAGTGGGTTGAGGCACCACTAAAAGTCCTGGAGGAGATGCCAAAGGGAAGGTATAGTCCCTCGTCTCAGTCATATTTCCCTTCCCTGTTCCGTCAAGGCAGTATTCCCCCTCCCACCTTGACTCCAACGTCAAGGCGAGACTAGTCCCCATGCCCCACTAGTCTGCGGGGCGACTCATACTTACAATAAACTGGACACAGAGGAGTGGAGGAATGAGGGAGACGCAGCATAACACGTGATAATCGAGAAAACACACGGACGATGAGGGCATGTGGTAGGTGGACACGTACATGGCAGAGAAGAGGATAATAATTGGTAAAAAAATGATTAATTACATCTTCTGCTTTAGGGGGTGGGAGAGGGGAGGAGATTCTCAATAAACTCACAGAAGGTATACACGAATTATCGAAGGGACAAGCATGTCTATATTATCACTGTGCATTCTAGGATTACATATGTAGATATGTAATTACATACAGATGTAATTATTGCTATTAATATTAGTAATATTACTTAATTATTTATAGTATTTGGAAAATTGATTTACTGCTACTTATATGAGTTAAGAGATAGTTGAATAAATATTTAAGTGGGGGAACAGGAAATTGATATTTCCTGTTTAATTATTTACTGATATTTTCTTAAAAAAAAAGAGTTTAATCCTTATTGCTTTATTGGGCACACGATAATATAAATATTATCTGTCTCGTGATACGAAGTGATCTGTGGTGTCAGAACTACGACTGTCAGCCGGGCACGAAGTCAGAATGAAAGTACGTCAGAATTGGAGCAATATTAGACAAAAGAGGTATCAGATTTAGAGAGGTCAGAGCAGTGGAATAACACTGTCAGGAGAATAAGAATGCATGTATTAGTTCAGAGGGGGAGGATCACACCAGAGGAACCAGTTCGTCAGACTGCAGGAGGATTAGACTGGTATAGTGTCCAGTCCAGGACACTAGTATAGTGTCCAGTCCAGAACACTGGTATAGTGTCCAGTCCAGGACACTGGTATAGTGTCCAGTCCAGAACACTGGTATAGTGTCCAGTCCAGAACACTGGTATAGTGTCCAGTCCAGAACACTGGTATAGTGTCCAGTCCAGGACACTGGTATAGTGTCCAGTGCAGAACACTGGTATAGTGTCCAGTCCAGAACACTGGTATAGTGTCCAGTCCAGAACACTGGTATAGTGTCCAGTCCAGAACACTGGTATAGTGTCCAGTCCAGAACACTGGTATAGTGTCCAGTTCAGAACACTGGTATAGTGTCCAATGGGAGACAGGCGAGAGTAACGTGAATGGACTCCCAGTAACGGAAGGGGGGGGGGGTCAGGCGTCAGGTTAGGTCACATATCAACGTTAGAGGGTCAGAGGCGGAAGATTATGGGCAGAAAAAGTTCACACGTCATACACAATACCGTCTGTCAAAGATCACGCCATACACCAGCGTACGTATGTAAAGATCATACACCGTACACCGACGTATGTATGAAAGGCCATATACGCCGTACGCCAGACCGGCTGCCAATGTTAAGACACCCACAGACCACTCCGAGGGGGGGTATAATCAAAAGCAGAAGCAACAACTAATAGCTTGAGGGGTAGTTGGAGTAGGGGGGAGGGGGATGGAATAACCAAAAACATAACCACACACAAAAAAGCATTAATGACCAATTAATTTATCTGAATAGCCGCAAGGCTGGCGTAATTCCCATGTAACTACCCCAGCGTAGTCAACAAAACAGCATCAGCTTTCTGCCCCAAAAATACCATAATAAAAAAAAACATCTACAATAGCTTTTATTTTTTGACTAATAAGCTTACATCCCTAAGATTTACAGCAAAACATATGCTTAAATAAATGATATAATGGTCAGCCTCCACTATGATCAAACAGTGCAGAACTCTTTGAAATGAAAGTGCAAAGATCAATAGAAAATTTTAGCAATACTTCTTGAATGACACATCTAAGATATGAATAACTTCTTGAACATTTATAATGTTAAAACACCTGCAAATTAAAGCACAAATCTTTAGCGTTTTGATTGCATGCTTAATTGCAACATAAACACCTGTTCTCACTATATATATATATATATATATATATATATATATATATATATATATATATATATATATATATATATATATATATGTGAGTTTGTTAAATTATTTTAGATAGTAAGACCTGACACTAACTTGCTGAAGGAAAGTCATGAAAATTTGTTCTGCTATATTAGCTGCTTATATGAAACACAAATAGAGAAAACACTCTGATTATGGACCACGAGGAAAACTACATTAAATACGGTATAAGACAAAATAAAACAAGATAAAAACAGACACACACACAAACAGAAGAGCAAGCGAATAATACCTTAAGCACCTGCAGCATGAAACACACAAGAAAAAACACACACGTTAATTAACATACACAAATATATATATATATGATGAACACATACGTCATAGACAGACGGAGATGTAAATATAATTAACACACGTATTTGTATATATTATTGACAACTAGTTTACAGACTCCAATTACACAACTTCATTTGCCTCTCGTAAACCGACGAGAAATATACAAATAAGCAATCAAATGCTTTTTCCTGGTGTATGGCAGGTGTAAAATACACTCTCCAATCGAAAGCTTATCCACGTGATATTAATGTTTAACCCTGCCACCGGTTAAGAGAATAATTGGTAAAAATTATTGGTAATTATTAATTATATCTTCTGCTTTGAGGGGAAGGGGGAGAGGGGGGGGGGGCTTCAGTAAACTCACAGAGGGTAGTATTATGAGGGGGTTATGAAGTATACCTCGCTCACTACACCAGGATATGCATGGGTGAACCAACAGTATTGGAAACCACAGTTATAAGACTTTAAATCTCACCGTATGATACAAGCCCAGTTACTCTAGTAGTTAAATCCTAACTGTTTTTAAAACGTATAAAAGTAAATAATAATATCCCAAATGCCTGAACAAGAGAAATTTGTGAATTTCTGATTAAAAGTGGGAAATATGGCACGAATAAATTACCAAGACAGAATAAGTCAAACATGGGTTGCAAACCCCCTAGACTTATGCTCATGTATATATTTTTATTTTCTTAATTTTTTTTATCCCTCGAGCCGGCCACTATGTAAGTAGGAACTAGTTCATGATCTCACACACTGCAATATTTAATATCTAGTCATTAGACACTTTAAGCCTGCCCAAAGGCGTTACCTGGCGCTTTGCAATCACTTTATTAACTCAACAGGTCTTGATGATATCCTTATATTGCACCCAAAGTTTCCCCGGTGTAGGCTGTTGTTGTTGTTTAAGATTCGCTACTTGGAACAAAAAGTTCCAAGTAGCACGGGCTATGGTGAGCCCGTAGCCCGTAGGCTATTGATCACATGGCCCCTGCGTGACTAGCCATTCCTGCAAGATGGGGACATTTTGCATCACCCTGTAGCTTGCCCTTAATACACTATGTAACCCTTCTCAGAGTCTAGGTACAGCTGCACAGATGCAGCTGTACCTAGATATAACAAATTATTTAAATTTCTTGATTTAGCTTTTAATTGGTTTTTATAACGACAATAATAATGATAATAATTATTATTTTAACCTAGTTTTATTATCAATGCGTCGACCTCCATATTTTGGCATATATATATATATATATATATATATATATATATATATATATATATATATATATATATCACTGCAATCCTTTTGCCCTGCAAGCTGGGAATATCTGCATTCTCCGTTGCAGGTGTTCACAGTTTGCAAAGTTATGTCAAGATACGGATAAAGGTGTGAATTAATTAGCACAATAAGACAAAGGGATCCAGTCATAATTAACTCCACACCTGACTAGAGACCCTTAGACACGTAATCTTGACAATCGTCAAGTGTGCGACACGTGAATACGGTGTTGCACATATATACACACACCTGACAATCCCCAGGTGTCCCGCTGTCAAACAGGGGGACAAATCAATCAAATCAACTTCATGCGATCAACTTGTAAATTATCATAGCTTTTTTAAATAAAATTGATTCAATTGTGCATGTTAATTCGGTTATATTAACTATAAGTATATTAAATATAATACGAATTAATACAATAACAAATATGAAGACACCTTTGCGAGAGTTAACTGGCAAACCCCCCAAAGGGTGAGTATTAAGCTTTAATATTGTTATTAAACTATATGATCAAAAGCTGAAAATAGACTGTTGATGAACATGTTAAGAAACGTTCTAACTAGTTCAAAGCGATTTTAAATATGTTTTGTAATGATATATATAACACACTCGGGAACTGACCCCCTAATGTGTGTGTCTAATATTCTCACTATCACAGGATGGGTATGGGGTCCACTACCCCCCTCACAGGATGGGTATGGGGTCCACTGCCACTCACAGGATGGGTATGGGGTCCACTACCCCCTCACAGGATGGGTATGGGGTCCACTGCCACTCACAGGATGGGTATGGGGTCCACTACCCCCCCTCACAGGATGGGTATGGGGTCCACTGCCACTCACAGGATGGGTATGGGATCCACTACCACTGACAGGATGGGTATGGGGTCCACTGCCACTCACAGGATGGGTATGGGATCCACTACCACTGACAGGATGGGTATGGGATCCACTACCACTCACAGGATGGGTATGGGATTCGTTACCCCTCACAGGATTGGTATGGGGTTCACTACCCCCTCACAGAATGGGTATAGGATCCACCGCCACTGACAGGATGGTTATGGGATTTACTACCCTCTCACAGGATGGGTATGAGATTCACTACCCCCTCACAGGATGGGTATGGGATCCACTGCCACTCACAGGATGGGTATGGGATCCACTGCCACTCACAGGATGGGTATGGGATCCACTGCCACTCACAGGATGGGTATGGGATCCACTGCCACTCACAGGATGGGTATGGGATCCACTGCCACTCACAGGATGGGTATGGGATCCACTGCCACTCACAGGATGGGTATGGGATTTACTACCCCTCACAGGATGGGTATGGGATCCCCTACCCTTCACATAACGGGGTATGGGATCTACTCATAGGATGGGTGTATCCATAGTGAATAATAAATTACCAAAAAACATTAGTTTTAATTAGGACATTTCAACAATAGTTTATTTCAGCCACAGTTTGAAACAATAAATTATTTCAGTATAGTTATTCGGACTAATAAATACGTTATACTAACTATTTAAAATAATCCCCTTTACGATTGACTAAATCTAGTAAGCCATTTCAACATAAATCAAAGAAAACTAATCAACCTTATCATGAAAATTAGCTCGCCACCCCGCTAAATCTATAATTATAAGTTAACAGCCTCTAACTCAATCCTTGCACTGTAGTTTATCCATGGGGCATTGTGGTATATCCATGGGGCACTGTGACGCATGGACAAGTAGATAGAGCTGTGGGTAGGTAAGACAGAGTTCAATGGAAGAACCAGTTGTGGCCACTAGGATAGGTAACCCTGCAGGCTAGGGAGTGGAAGGAGAGGTAGTAAACCATCAAGGAACGGGGATTGGGGAGTAGGGGGGAGAGATAATGGGTACTCACCAGCTCGGAGACGAGAGGTATAGACTTCCTCCTGGGTCGAATGTCTGGCATACTGTCGATATTGCTGTAGAACGGGTTGTCTCCCGGCCTGAAGGAGAGATCAAGAGAGACAAACAAACATTAGATCTCAAAACACTCGTGGGTTAACCCAGGCTCGCAAAGCCATACCAATTTTTTTTCCTTCTAAGACTCTAGAAAACCGAGATATATTCTTATAATAACTGCTGACGAAAGAAAACATGCCTAAAATAACTCTTTTTATATATATGTTGCTGAAATATACAGAATGTTGGTTTTTGTTCAAAATCAACCGATTAATCTTTTGACAAAAAAATTCAGCAGTTTTTTAACTGACTATAAACAACTGAAGCTGACGAAACCATTAGGTAACCGTGCACGTGATTGGTGAGCTGCCTCCACAGTTGCTCCTCTTGTCTTAAAGAGTGTTGTGGGCATTATAGAGGACAAGGGTACAATACAGCACTAGTAAATCACAGGATACACAAGCGTTTTATCAATACATACTATTTAACTGTTAANTACATCTTCAGAATAATTCATCTTATTAAAAATGATCTATTAAATACGAAAGTACATAAGAATTCGTCTTAATCCTTCCTTCTGTGGTCTATATATATATATATGTCGTACCTAGTAGCCAGAACGCACTTGTCAGCCTACTATGCAAGTCCCGATTTGCCTAATAGGCCAAGTTTTCATGAATTAATTGTTTTTCGACTACCTAACCTACCTAACCTAACCTAACCTAACTTTTTCGGCTACCTACCTAACCTAACCTATAAAGATAGGTTAGGTTAGGTAGGTAGGGTTGGTTAGGTTCGGTCGTATATCTACGTTAATTTTAACTCCAATGAAAAAAAATTGACCTCATACAAATGAAATGGGTAGCTTATCTTTTCATAAGAAAAAAATTAGAGAAATATATTAATTCATGAAAACTTGGCTTATTAGGCAAATCGGGCCTTGCATAGTAGGCTGAGAAGTGCGTTCTGGCTACTAGGTACGACATATTATATATATATATATATATATATATATATATATAATATATATATATATATATATCTTGTTTTCAAAGATTATTTTAATAAATTTCGAAACATTAAGCAAAGCCAAGCTATAAAACTTAGAAGAGGGACCGAAATTATCACTAAATGCACTTAATCATTATAGCCTCTCAAAGCTATAAATGTCCATGTGGAGTTTAATATTATGAAACATCTATATGCTAAATGCTAAGAGATTTACAAAGTGGCTCCATCAGTTCGAGGGGGCAAGGCTGGATGGATATACCCATTTAATTAATTAATTTGGAAACGCGAGCAGGCATTGAATCTGGTGTTCACTAAAGCTAAATATTCTGAAAACACTTTAACAGATCTTAAAACTTTAATTTCAATTATCTAGAATTTATAATTGGATTTTCTTCTCCAAGAGAATATAAACTAACAAAAAAAAACACAGAAAAAAACCCACACACAAATTAAAATCCTAACCACCCTATCACTAAATCAATTACAACATGTGATTACTTTACCCTACGCAGATTATGTAATTAAGGCAAATGTATTATATTCCTGCGCTTCCTGTGTGGTTAAATATTAATATTTCAAATTGGTTAACAAGTTAATTACCAGACTTGTCTCGGCAGCCCCTGGGACCACTATCTTGTAGGGAAAGAGGAGAAAGAATGGAGAAGGAACAGGAGCAATAGAGAAGAGGGAATGGAATTGCAATGAAGACTGGGTAAGTAAGAGTAGGGAGTGGGATAAAGAGAAGGAAAAAAGGAGAAAGAGGCACAGGAGAGAGGGAAGGACAGAGTAAGGGATGGGAGAGAAGGAAGGCATGAAGGAGCCGTAGGTGAGAGGAGAGGAGAGAAGGGTGAGAGAGAGAGAGAGCGAAGAAAAGAGGAAGCGGATGAAAGAGAGGGAATTAAGAAACGGAGAGGGAGTTCGAGAAGAAAATGGGATTACAGGGAAATTGACAGAGAAAAAGACAACAAAACAAAAAAAAGACGGCAGAAAGGGAGAAACAGGCATAATAATGATGGACTCTTTCCTCTTGCTTCCTACAACAACCACAGTTCGTCACAATATCCTACAACTACCACCATTTCCCACAAATATCCGACAACGGTAATTTTTCCCATGTAACAGTTGATAAAATGATTATTTTACCGTTTCATTCTCGAGTACATGGATTAAATGATCAAAATGTAGCGGCGTGCTGATCAAAATTGAAAATTGAGCCAAAACGAATTTACTCAATTGCAATGGTGCCATTTTTTTTGCAAAACGATCGCAGAGTAATTAATATGAATAACAGTCTTTGTGATTCGAATTTGGCACCAAAAATAAACAAAAAAAAAAAACTTTACATGTAGTATAACGTTGTACTGTGACTTCTATGCTAGTAGCGTATCTTTAGGCTAGAGTATCTGGATTCTAGTTTTAAGAAGTATTCTGATTCTGTGATTTCCTATTTAAGTAGAGGTTTTGAAATCAACATGGCGTCAGCAGGGAAGTCAAGCTCACTGACGGTGCAGTAGAGGAAACTAGACCATGATAAAAGCATTCCAAAAGTGTTAGCAAATGGTATGATTTGCTAATGCAACGCGACCGAAAACCTTCAACTGAATCCTACAATGGCGTTGCGCACATATTGCTTGTTTTCTAAATGTTAAATATGCATATAGCAGAGGTTAAGCTAGGCTGTGTTCAGGCTATAGGCAGGTTTCCATGCCACAAAACATCTATTGACGACGACGTTTCAGTCTATCCTGGAACATTATCAAGTCACATGTGACCACATATGACTTGATAATGATGGTCCAGGACGGACCGAAACGTCGTCGTTTCTCCATCATCTGATGAGTGGTTTGGTCATCATATCTTCAGCCACGTTGTTGGGACTCATCAGCTGCATCAGTTGACGAAACGACTGTCGAACGTAGAGTAACTTGTAGTTGTGGAAAGAGAGAAGCCTAATGTATGGTGCCAAGTACGCCTGCGTTGTTCACCCTAAATTAGGAACTCTGCCGTTTGAAGTGGACTTCAGCGACTTTAATGGTGGTCCAGGAATTCAGGCCAATTGAGCAGCCCATGGAGTCTCTAGGTCAAAATCGAAATCAACAATACTCCTTTTTCAACGACACAACAATAGGCTGCTCACCCGGTGACAAGGGGACGAAAAAACTATCCTATTTGACTACCACTAATACCTTTAATAGCATTAGCCTCATTAAAAATAAATAAAACACTACTAATTTGATCTCCATGGCCGCTCAATCCATTTCATACTGAATCAAACTGTTGAAGTAATTGAGTTTTTCTTGTGAAGCCGACTTGAACCATCGATAACCGACACAAAAATGTATGCTGATTAATATAGTAGAAACATATATACGGACAAAATGCGTATTTTGTCCATTTGGGGATTTTGACGTCAAAATACGATTTAACAGGACAGATTGATTTACCTGAGTGGCAACCATTTCTTAAGAGCCCTTGACGAGTAAGCCTAGTGCCTGGTGATAGGTTACACACAGTGTATTATGCACTAATGACTAGACTATGCCTTACAACAGCTCCGGACGCTGATGTGATAACATAAAAAATGTTGATCTAGGATTTATGACAACCGAAGGACGAGATACATGGGCAGGGAAATGATGAAATGAGTTGAAATTTCCCTATCATTAGACGGCGGTTATGATTCGTGACTGACGACATGTGGCGAATTTCTCTGGTGTTGCCATCTCTCACAGCCATCAAAACACGCGTAAAGCATTAGGCTTTATTTTTGTTTATTAACACATTCAGGTACATCTGCATTTGCGCAGCTGCCCTAAAGCAAGAGGCAGCTGATGGTACACGAGACGAGTGTGGAGGCGGACATCTACGCTAACAGCAATACCACGTTATTACTCCTATGTCAACGATATTGAAGCTGAGATGCCACGAGGAGCGGTCAGGTTGATTGAACATGATATTGCGCGCAGAGGGATAATGGAAATGATAGTAGAGTTGTAGAAATTGATATGAATTATGATAGTAGAAGTTTTCAGATTCGACCACGCCCCGACACTGCGCATGCGCACACATACATACACAATCTTCTACGCTCGCGTTGTGATAGTGAAGGATAATAACAATATTTTAACAACAACGACATCAGTATAATAATTAATACGTAGAGATATACTCTTGATATTTAGATAACATGATTTCCTCAACAGTGATTAATTAATGCACCTCTAATCTATTGTCATAACACGACATTAATCTATTTTTAATAGCGTCATTGTCACACACATTCAATACAACCTGATTTTTATATTTTGCCCTAACAAGGGGGTAATGAAATTGTCTGCGCTAATTAAACATAAATCTGTCTAATGCACAATAAAATGATGAAATGAAGCAATAAAATAAATCAGTGATTTAAAAGTTACGTAAAATGATGAAACAAACACCCGAAAATAATGAAGCAACAATGAAAATAAAGAAAGTCCGTAGAACACAAATGATAACGAGAACAAAACATAGTCAAAGTAATGATAAAACCTCATCATATAAACAATAACAAAGAATGTTTTGTTCTCCGCACAGCAGCAGTTGAATGAACACACAGACACACACACACGAAAAAAATAACATTTGCATGAATTTAATCGGAGGTTTTGCCTACATGTGAAAATATTGGTACGTGTCAATTGCTATTAGCCTAATGAATATGAATACGCATACACACACACACACAATATATATAGTATATATCATAGCAGTGTTTTTTTTCTCTCTCTCTCTCTCTCTCTCTCTCTCTCTCTCTCTCTCTCTCTCTCTCTCTCTCTCTCTCTCTCTCTCTCTCTCTCTCTCTCTCTCTCTGAGGATTCCACAACAAATGAAAAGTAAACAGCATGTGGCTCCCGCGGGCCCTGGAGGCAAACGCCGCCCAGCGCCCGATGTGGCTGACGGCTCCTGGGGACGGCTGTCAGAGTTTCGTTCTCTGCTGGCAATACGGGTCGGGTCTGGCGGGACCTGTGTTGGCTGGGAGGAGAGAGAGAGAGAGAGAGAGAGAGAGAGAGAGAGAGAGAGAGAGAGAGAGAGAGAGAGAGAGAGAGAGAGAGAGAGAGAGAGAGAGAGAGATGGCTAAAGAGAAAATGTGAGAACAGAAAGATACATTTGAAACAAAAATTGCACAAAATTACCTAATTAGCAAAATTCGAACTAGTGGGACTATCTACATTCTTAAGTTTCACTGCTCCATAGATAACAAAAAGTCATGTGTGAGGCAACCATTGTATCGATTAAACAAAACAATTTTATATGATAAAAAAAGGAGAAGAACGCAACCGGTCCCTACAAAAGTCATGTTACCATCCAATATGAGCGAAAATCCCAGAGTGCCATCACTACTGGAGGCGCCCAAAACACTCAGTAACGCATTAAATGTAAAGCTTTCATTACGCGTGGCACACTCTTGCCCCCGGACCAAAACACAGGGCCAGGGGAGGAGAGAGTTGGGCCGGTAAGGGCGACAGTCCCCAGGCGTCGCCAGGGTCCCACCTACCTAATAAGCTCGAAGATCTCTGGCGTCTCTAGCTCCCTCTTCTTCATCGCTCTTTCATGGCAGCGATGATATTCGTCTTGTCCTTGCCCCGTGCTTACTGCTTTTCTCGGCCGCTCCTGCAGTTGTGAAGCATGGTGTTAGTGGTGTTGTAAGTGGTCGGTGTTAGTGTGGGAAAGTGGTCGTTTGCTGGTGGCGGTTAGTGGACTGAAGGGGGGAACCAGATGGTCGTTGTGGTGGAATGGGGTGGGGGGGGGTCGTTATTAGTGGAGGAAGAAGGGTATTGTGGGTTAATGGTGGGAGGGGAAGAGTGGGTGGGTGAGGGTCTTTAGTGGTGGAAGCGGGGACCGGCAGCTATAGCAGTGGGAGATTGTGACGGGAGGGGAGGGAGAGGGTAAAGTGTGGGACGGTAATAGTGTGGATTGAAGGTGATGCTTCGCAGCACAGTTAGACCACGAGGGGGTTGAATATGGTATGCACGGACAGGAGTCAAACACACACATCTACACACACACACACACACACACACACACACACAACACACACACACACACACACACAACACCACACACACACACACACAAAACACTAATCACCACATTAAACTACTAATTGTTCCAAAGCAGGGTTTAGGAGGAGCCGATAAGCTCTGCAAGCACATCCGTCACTGCCACACCTGAACACACACACATGACAGACGAAGGCACGAGGGAGCAGTGTACACTACTCGTCAGATCAGAGAGAGAGAGAGAGAGAGAGAGAGAGAGAGAAGAGAGAGAGAGAGAGAGAGAGAGAGAGAGAGAGAGAGAAAACGGGAAAATGGACTTACCTCATCAGGCATATTCATTCATCCCAAATAAACACTCGCGGCAATCAGACCAGTTTCCGAAGCAGTAAGCTGGACCTTGTAACTATAGCGGCGAGGCAAGGACTCAAATTCATACATACTAACGTGATGAGCATTATGTATGAGCACATGAGCCTCCCCAGATGATAACGCCACCAATCTGACCAGCACAAACACACACATGAAGCAGGTTTGTTGATTTATGGAAACACATACCAGTAGAATAACAAACGTGTTCGCAGATTGTGTAAATCGTCGCGGTTAGATATATACTATATATAATGTAGATATATATACATATATATACTGTAGATATATACATATATATACTGAGATATATACATATATATACTGTAGATATATACATATATATACTGTATACGGTTGTGGGTTTGAAGATATCACTTCAAGAACTCGATATATCACGAAAAGAAATATACAATTTGTAATATATTCCACATTTTCCACACGTTGGAAAAAATATATCTTAATGTGGAGTCTAGGCACAGTTTCTAATTGCAGATATGAAGAGCCCCAAAAGGATCTGGAACTCGTACACTGTTTGATTAGCAGCTGAGAGGCGGGACACAAGAGCCGAAGTTCAACCCCACCAACACAAATAAGGAGTACAGTGCTGAGAACTACACGCTGAGAAACACCAAGAAGAGAGAAGTCTTTCATCTTAAAGAGTTTCGCTACATGAAAAAACCTTGCTACTAAAGACTTCAAAAATCCCTTCCTTAACATATCTCAGTTAAATAACCTATACCTATAATAGGTTAAGTAATAATTGTAATTACGAAGCAATAAGATGCTTATCTTAACATACTAAGAAGGTTAGGTAAGGTCGATGTTTTCTATGAAGCTTTTCAAGGTAAACTAGTATGTTTAGTATGTCACATATGCACGTATTTAATAAGTCAATACTGACTGTAAGAAAGTGCGAGAACGGTCTGTAGAAGACCGTAAATCACTACGACCATTAGCCTATAAAAAGGCTCGACACACAACAAAATAGATGCAAACTGAATGAACAAAATATCTTTCGAATAGACAAAAAAAAAAAACTCAAACCAGCGAAAAACACTCAAAATAACGCAAAGAAAATTGAAAGAACAGAAGAATTAGAGAGCACTCCAGGGCCAAGGAGCCCTGATTTTAGAGGCGGCTTGTTTAAACCGTCTCAATAGCGCTATCTGACCACCAATTCCACTTACCCACATCTTTGTTATAATCCCACTAAGTCCCTATTCCCCTAACTACCCCCACCCCCAATCCCACCTTCCCCAAAACTAAATTCATCCAACCTACACCCCTATTGTTTCGGGGGTATGACCTGTTCCTACAGTTTCCGATCCGGTTATATCCAACCTGATTAAGAACCCTTTCAAAGCTTCGATCATACTTACTGTCATATACTGAATAACAGCGAAAATATACTGAAACCCGTAAACATATTCAAACTATCTTATAAATAAATCTACTGTGAAACCTTCAAATCACCGTAAACAAACACACACAGAAAAAAAAAACATTATACAGTAGCGTAACAAAAACTTGTAATTGGTACTAAAACCTTTAAACTTAACTAATCAAAAAATAGTAACAACGAATAAGGCATATCAAATCTGGGGCTGAATAGATGCTTGGACTGGACAGAAATATAAATAGACGGTTGGACCAGACAGAGACATAGACACTTGGACCAGACAGAAACATACACACTTGGACCAGACAGAAACAATGACACTTGGACCAGACAGAAACATACACACTTGGACCAGACAGAAACATACACACTTGGACCAGACAGAAACAATGATACTTGGACCAGACAGAAACATAGGTTCAGTTGGGACTCGAACCCTGCGTAATGTTAACCTTTGCAGTACAGTATATAAAAAAATATTGCTACAATTACGATATACGACCTCCAATATACCGGGTCTCCTCCAAATATACCGGGTCTCCCTCCAAATATACCGGGACTCCTCCAAATATACCGGGACTCCCTCCAAATATACCGGGACTCCCTCCAAATATACCGGGACTCCCTCCAAATATACCGGGACTCCCTCCAAATATACCGGGACTCCCTCCAAATATACAAGGACGACCTCAAAGTATATCAAGAATTAACTGATCGAAAAACCTTAAGAACATACTGACATGATCTTAAAATATACAGACAATATACTGACAACTTCCATATAAGCAGAATACACTGACGCAGCCCGAAAGTATACAGACAAACATATACACTGACCACCTCAAAATATACAAAGAATACTCTGAACCACCTCAAAAATGTACTCACAACAACATACTGTATTACAGCTAATGCTGTAAAAATACAAATTCCTGTAGGACCAAAGCGCGGGACGGGGAAGCAAGGATAATCTGAGTTGATCCTTGCGAGGATTAAGTCCCTTTGAAGGTGTTGATCTTGTCGAGCCCGGAGCGAGCTGGAGGAGAGGAACAGTACACAAGAAGGTCGCTGGCTATGTCACCCAAACCTTGAGACTTTGAAGGCTTCTACTTGCATTAAACAACTAAATTGCCTTCCACAATGGTGAGCTGTTAATGGTGGGGTCCCTAAACTGTGCTAAATGTATATAGCTGTGTGTGTGTGTTAGTGGCTTTACGAAAATATATATATATATATATATATATATATATATATAGAATTACATGTAGTGTGCTGGCCACTCTATACATATGTGTGTGTGTATGTGTGTATGTATGTGTATATGTGTGTGTGTGTGTGTGTGTGTGTGCCGTGTGTGCGTGGTGTGTGTGTGTGTGTGGTGTGGTGTGTGTGTGTGTGTGTGTGTGTGTGTGTGTGTGTGTGTGTGTGTGTGTGTGTGTGAAGAACATCTGACAGTCTGCTGGAAAAACTCTTGGGGAAAACCAACCTACATTTGACTTTTCAGGCGCAGATAGTTGTTTCAACAGGAACCAACCCTACATAAAGCAGGGCATGGCGTCGAACCCGAACCCACCTATGACACTACCCATAGAATCCCACGTCACCATGCAAAGCCGTACGAGGCTAACCATAAGCATCTGGCCTCTAACCACGGATAGATACTATCTTTTATAGAGGTAACACAAATTGAAACAAATCAAATATTTAACAATACGCACACTGCCAAAATTTGATTACAGAAATTTGTTTTCATGTAATGAAAACAAAATCACCGAAGAAAATTGTAGCGTACTCTGTACACACCTACACACCTGATACTAGCGTCTGCGTTCACATCTGGCATATAATTCACACACACACATCTGGTACTTTTTGTAACCCCTTGCATGGTACTAATGCTTGACCAGGCTTCATTCAAACACCTGGCTTCATTTCCTGCCAAACATCTGACCTACATCTGGGACGTTATTCCACATCTGACATTATACATAACCTTACTCACGGCCCAAATCTCCTAATTTCTGGTCCCAGCTTGGCACAGTTCCTGATCTTAGCCTGTCACACTTCCTGGTCTCAGTCAGGCACTATTTCTGCTTACCAAGAGGCAACAATCTTAAAACTTTGCTTGGCACTATTTCCTGTTGATACTTGCAAGTGGTATTGGGTCTCGCCTCTCCTGATATCGATCTAAGAACGTTCACTACCACACAACCAGCTGTGGTAGTCGAACTACCACACAACCACCAATGATGACAGAACCCCCATTCAACCAGCTATTTTTGGAGCCAATAGACGATAAAATCTATTCTCATTCAAACATTTTAAATGACAATTTGAGCCCTAAACATAGCTCCCCATCTCCTTAACTCCAATATACACTAACAAACAAACTACACCTTAAGTATATGCATCCAATGACTGAGGTTTACTTTTGCAGTTTACTTTCTCAGGTAGAAATGAATAACGTGTATATACCTGTGAGGGGCAGGTAGCTGTGAACACTTGACAAATATCCAATACTGTTATTCCTATTATTATTACTATTATTCCAATACTGCCGGAGGAGAATTATACACATGTATACATACACGCATTTTGTATATATATACGCATACATGCGCTCTAAGGACTTCAAGAGGACTTTCATAAGCGAAGACATCAACAAGAACGCGATTAACATCGCTGAATTTATGTCACTGACGTCAATTTGACATCATTGATGTCAGGAACACCAGTTCCAAAGTCAATAGTGCTCCTGAAGGTATCATTGGGTGGTACAGCGACGCCCTCGCTTCTTGCAGGGGGTCCGAGTTCGATCCTCGATGGTTCAAGTGGATGGGCATCGTTGCACAACTCGGTTCTCTGATCCCAGATCATAAGTGTGTACTCAAGTACTTTAAAATCCTCTAGCATTTTCGATAGATGCTAGAGGATCAAATGCTAGATCAAAAGTTGATCTAGCATTTTCGCCTGATGTTTATAGGAAAGTCCCACTGGCCAGCCATCAAGGCCACATGGAACAAGAAAGTAGCATTAATGCCATTTAAAGTTAAACTCTAAAAAATCTATGCCTATATGTTTCCCCGTACGTAGCATTCATCGCTTTAGCGTTGATGAATAATGAATTCCACTCATCGTTAGTCCCATCGTTAATCTAGTGAGCTACGTGCATACTCAACATCGCAGTAAACACATAAGGAATGAACAAAAATCAATATTATTTCAATTGCAAGTCAACTGATGTTCAATCCAACAGTAAAATGTATTTTTATGTCCAAAGCGATAAAAATAATCTAACGACAAAATTAAATTAAACCTAAAAATTTATAAATTTTTAACAATTATAAAGACTTGAACACTTTACAATAAATGTAAAAAAAAACAGTATAATTCACCACAAGTGTAAATCAATCAATCCCATTCTCCTTAAATATTTATAAAGCAATACAAATTACACCGGAAATCACACAGATATATATACAGTAACAGCTGCTTACTTGAGACACTCCAGCATCAAGCGTCTTGACTTCCACGTACGTGAGACACTGGAGCTTGCTGCAAGGACTTACAAGGCAATGGATCCAAACTCAAATCATTGCATAGGTTCGAAAAGCAACTTCAGCCTACAGCAGAATCTGAATAGCCTCATGACCCGTAAATTATAGATTTTATTTTGATCATGCGAGGCTAGGCTTTTAGAAACACTGTGGAAGCAGAGAGCGAAAGCGAGAACGAGAGAGAGAGAGAGAGAGAGAGAGAGAGAGAGAGAGAGAGAGAGAGAGAGAGAGAGAGAGAGAGAGAGAGAGAGAGAGAGAGAGAGAGAGAGAGAGATAACACAGTAGTTATCTCCAGTGAGAGATCAGTTCTCAAGCCGTAAGAGAAACGTTCTTCAGTACTCACGTTCCAGCACGAAGTGGACAATCTCCACGTTAGGGGCCCACGGGTGGTACTTGACCAGGTTGTAGGCGGCTGTTGGGGTGAGCATCAGGCACAACAGACGTAAACACAGGGAAGAGCAGGCACAGGGGTGGAGGAAGGAAGGGGGGAGGATGCCGAAGAGATAACGAAGAGAGAGCATATCAGAACAAACAGAAGTGCAAAAATGGTGCTAAAGGGTAAACAAAATAAACACGCTTACAAAACACATGTATAATGTATAAGTGTAAACAGGAGGGAGGTGCAAACAACGTGAAACAGGTCATACATGTAGTAAAAATTATGAATAACAGGATTTAACAATAACATTCAAAGAATAAATAATAAATGGGGAAAAATTGAAAATAAAAGAACCACGAGGCATTAAATAGTGGTGGGGGAAGAAATTGGGGGATAAACGGGGGTAATAGGAAACAAACGCATTAAATTTGGATAAAATGGGACAAGCAGCACGATGCATTAAATAAGGGGAGAATAAAAACATACAAAATAAGGAACAAGCCAAACATTACACTCACACACAAAACATACAAGAATACATACATACATACATGGAGAGATGGCTCCTATTTCTCGGTGTATATACCCCAACAGTGTATATATATATATATATATATATATATATATATATATATATATATATATATATATATATATATATATATATATATATATATACATGCGAACAAGCCTGAATGGTCCCCAGGACTATATGCAACTGAAAACTCACAGTACCCCAGAAGTGACTCGAACCCATACTGCCATCCGAGTGCCGGCGGGGAAGTGGTTCAAATAGCTTCGGCTATCACTTCCTTTTGTCCGGTCGTGATGGTCAAGCGGATTAAGGCGTCCCTGTACATACCAGTTGCGTTGCTCCTGGCAGTATGGGTTCGAGTCACTTCTGGGGTGTGAGTTTTCAGTTATATATATATATACATGCGAACAAACCTGAATGGTCCCCAGGACTATATGCGATATATTTCTCCTATTTCATATTCATATATATATACATATATATACTTAGGTCCTGGACCATTTTCAGAACAAAAGTATACTTGCTGGTTGGTCAGTAAGGTCATCTGGTGGGTCTTAATGACCCTCTTAGAGGGTGATACAGCCCTTAACAAGGGGATATCAACAGCCTCTTTTAAAGTCTTTCATTATATTTTCAAACTATATTTATTTTGGCCTTGGCAGTATGACCGTCAGTGTGTGTGGGTTGTAATAGTCTTTTTCTTTTGAAACATTAGATAAAGATTTGTTTGGTAGTCATTTGTTTGACAGTCATTTGTTTGGTATCCTTGGAAAGATCAAATACGATTTCTTTGAATATTAAGTAAAAAAGAATTATTTGTGAATTTTTTATATATTGATAATATTATAAAAAAAATTTGAAAAACATTGTTGAGTGAAATAGTGAAGCCAGTTGCTCTGTGAATTTCTGCAAAAGTTTCATCTGAAAGGGAGGAAACTAGTGGAGAAATTAGGCTTTATGCTTAAAATGACATTTTTTTGGGTAAAAATTTCTTTGCCAAAAATAGTTACAAAAATCATCAACAATATTATATTCTAATTATATAAATAGCTTTTAAATACTCTCGAATGACTTATATTAAATTAGTCTGATTATACAAAAAAATACCAGTTGGTAACTTGTCAATATTTCTGTAATTTAAGCGCTTTCGTCAGTGAGTTAAAAATTAAACAACAGAGTAATTCGATATCTCTCCAATGAAGCATAAAATGTAGTTAATTGATAGGTTTCCTTGTGTTATATATATATATATATATATATATATAATATATATATATATATATATATATATAATATATATATATATATGTAACCTGGAAATGCCGTTTTGCTAACACCAAATAATATATAATGGATAAGGAACAAACGAGACACAGGGCACGCAAACAATTTACAAGAGAGAGACAGGGCATGCAAACAATGTACAAAAGAGAGACAGGACACGCAACAGCACAAAAAAACCAAGTTTATTGTTGCCGTTCACAGTAAATTTGCTTCGACATCGGGCGTTTATTACCCGTCCACCGTCTTCAACCTTCGTCTTCACAGAAAACGATATATCAGCTATGTGAAGGGGGATACTATCATGTTTTATTTGGATGTAGTGTTTTGTAGCATTTATCGCATTCGTCACTGTATATATATATATATATATATATATATATATATATATATATATATATATATATATATATATATATATATATATACACCAGAAGCAATATGGAACTTGCAGTGACCTAAATAGCGCAGTAGTCAGCGTAGCCAGATTAAACCGAAAAGTTCCAGGATGGATTCCCGCGGCGGGACGGAGACGTTTGGGCACGTTTTCTTACGCTTTATGCCTCTGTTCACTTAACAGTAAATAGGCATCTAGGAGTTAGCCAACCTCTGTAACTCAAAAATATCTCGAGGACTTGGTAGATACGCGGATACCACCACCAGCTCCCACATGTGTGTGGTGAAGAGCGCGGAGGCGCCCGGCGCTGTGACGAACGCACAGCCAGGCGTCACTAGATAAGCGTTCTGCTGAGCTGTCACGGAAAGCCAGGAAAGAAGTTTGATGGAAATTGGCAAATATATGGAGGATTGGAAATAAGTGAAGACAAGACAGAATAGAAGAAAAGGCACTATGACAGGTGGTAGAAGATTGAGAATAGATTACAAAAAATTAGGAAAGAGAGAGAGGAAAAGGGAATAAAGCAAAGGAAAAGGGACCACCAGGAAAAGTGAGCAATGCAGGACCTCCAGTATGAGTCATAACCTTTCTCCCATTCGGGTCAAAAAATAACAAAAAACAGTATATTATTAGTGAAAGAATGAAGAAGAGAGGGGGGCACCGAAACAGTCCTTTACCATCAAGATGAATCAAGAACGCAAAACAAATCCAGTGAACTCCTCAAAAAACGCCAACAGGGACAAGACTACACCCCCCCACACACGCACACCCACACACCCACACCCACACCCACACACACCCACACCACACACACACCAAAAACACAAACAGGAACATCTTACTCTGTAAACAGTCAGTCGTTGAGAAGGTCCTTGCTATTTCTCGTGTGCACTTGACCCCACACTCGACGCAG
>WNGS01000337.1:8345998-8370110 GCA_020271785.1 Procambarus virginalis | reverse complement strand
TTATTATTATGTTGGCTTCATAAACATTTAGGGCTAGCATTCTTCTATAATCACCTGATAGATACCAGCTATTACTAGTGGCCTTGAGACAGGGAGCAAGAGAATCTTATAGCTTGCAAAGAACCCTCCATTTTGCCTGATAAGTTTTTCCAATTGTACTACTCTGGGATGGCCCTCGGGCAGCTACCGAGAAATGTACTTGCTTCGCTGGCTTTGGCAGGCATATTATTTCATCAATTAATGGTATGCTTAGGAATGCCTTCTCACCATGCCCTGTGGCTGGGGAGATTGGTGCCCTGAAGCTACATAAACACCCTATACCCCCACCCAAAGTGGCAAGGGAAGTTAGGGGACAACATAGCCTCAAGGCTATGTACTTCCTATGGTTTGTTTTGCAAGATTACTTGGCCAGCTCTAGTTGTGGCCTTCTAGTTTATTAACACATAATTGGTAGTCGTATAGCCTTCAGCCAACTTATTTCAGAGATGAATTTGGTCATCCTGCATATACCTTATTTATTTAGTGATGTAATGTCTTGAAGGATGGGGCCAGCATGTTTGAATAGATTGTTCAGTTAGAGGCATGTGTGAGATTTGTACAGTTGGATGGTAACATTGGTTTTTGTATTAAACGGTTTATTTTAGTATTTTATATTTTATACGGACAGATATTAGCCCTTACACTGTTTTATGTTACAGTATCTGTCATTTCCTCCTATGTTCAAATTGCCAGAAGAGATTAATCCTTACAGAATTTCAATACTTTATTTTCCCATGTGCACTTGGATGCAAAACTTTTAAATTGCTTAGCAGTTTAAGGGTTAAACAACTTTCAAGGATTGGTGCACTATGCAGCTAGTTTTCATTTTTTAACAAGTATAAAATTTTAAGTGGTTTTCCTAATGAAAATCGTGCATTATGATTCCTAGGTTTTTTAGGTTAAACTTGTGAGGCAGTAGTTTTCAGATTTTCTGCTTCTTCCTTTTTTGAAGACAAGTTGCAATAAACACAAGTTTCTAGTCTTGAGGCACTCATCCTAGGCCCAAGGATTTTCTGAATCCTTGATGGTTCCTTTCATATAAAAGGGGTGACGCCGAGGAAAATAAGACTCGCGTCCCTACCAAAAAACATAGTGGCAAGCATATTCAAGCAGTCTTAGTGGCAAGCATATCCAATTGGCTGTCTCTATCATTTTGAACTGAACTCTATTGACACTGTGCTTTGGATTTCTTTAATTTGCCCATATTTTTCTTATACTAAATTGCTGTCCCCATTGAGGCCACTAGGGAGCCGGCGGCTGAGTGGACAGAACACTGGACGCGTGATCCTGTGGTCCCGGGTGACGGCGAGAAACAATGGGCAGAATTTCTTTCACCCTGATGC
Source organism: Procambarus virginalis (assembly GCA_020271785.1). Classification (NCBI taxonomy): domain Eukaryota; kingdom Metazoa; phylum Arthropoda; class Malacostraca; order Decapoda; family Cambaridae; genus Procambarus; species Procambarus virginalis. The sequence goes on along the minus strand of WNGS01000337.1, from coordinate 8,368,728 downwards.
CTCTGTTACCTAGCAGTAAATAGGTACCTGGGAGTTAGTCAGCTGTTACGAGCTGCTTCCTGGGGGTGGAGGCCTGGTCGAGGACCGGGCCACAGGGACACTAAAGCCCTGAAATCATCTCAAGATAACCTCAAGATAACTAGATCCCTTGGTGGGATCCCTTAAGTGAAGGCCCTAGTGGCCCTTAAGTGAATTCCAATAAATATTCTAATTTTATGTTACTTATTATATAATCTTACTGGAACTGGCATAACACTACTTTAATTATTTTCCTAAGTGAACAGAATGCAAAACTTTAATTTAGGGTAAATCAGGTCTGACATTAGTTGTGTAAGATATGAAGATAACTTATATTCTTCAAGAGGTTCACATTTTGCTATTTCTTTAAATTTACTTCTGGTACATCATAAAACTTTATATACTTTTGATAATCTGTGCTAGTTTCCTTTTAAGTTTCCTTTCAATTTAACCAATATAATATCTTGGACGGCAGCATTCAAGGATCTCCTAATAATTTTTTTTTATTCACCTTCTTTGTTTTTTTTTATTTTCAAAGCTGATATTTCATTGTAATTTATTTTTTTAAATATATACTATACAAGAGTTCTTACAGTCTTGTAAAGTCACTAGCAGACATAGCATTTTGGGCAGGTCCTTAATTCAAATTTTTTCCATGGAATATGATCCACCAAATTGTTTAACAACTAGGTACCCATTCACTGCTAGGTGAACTGAGACTACAGTTAAGGATTGGCACCCAGTCAGTCCTCCCCGGCCAGGATACGAACTCAGGTGAAAGTGCTTGTGAAGCACCAGGCGAGTGCTTTATCACTGCGCCACAGGGACTGCTAATATCTCTCTCTGCTACCTGCATCATCCATTAGGTCTTTTGATTGAAAAATATTGTATTACATCTCCCAGATGATGTTCTGTAGTATATCCATTTGTCTTTGTGGTCACCATGTGTTTGAAGTTCTCCTTGGATATTATCCTCAAATGCAGAGACTGTACGCATATAATATCCAGCACATTTCTTCAAATGCTCAAAGAAATATTAGTTACAAGCTCTTGAGACCAGAACGGCATCAGGAAGGATCAAGATCCTCTCAGCCAGGTGTTCCCACCAGTTTCCTTATCCAGCATGCAGCACACAGCTATACATCTTTGAGAATCCAGATGACACTCTTATTGAGCTATCAATAAACACCTCAGTGGATGCCACTTTACTGAAGATGCTGTAATTATAGATGAAGTGCCAGAGTGACTAATCAAAAGGACAGTACTAAAGTTCATAATTCAACCGGAAAAAATCATCAGGAATAATGGGGGGGAAGTGTTGACAAGACACTCACATTTTGTCCTTGTCGAGGCCACTAGAGGTGGTGGTCCTCAGGTGAATATAGGTAAATGTCTATGCAGCTGGCACATAAACGCTAGGACTACACAAGAATAAATATTTCTATTTAGGTAGTGGCTATTAGAAAGAGCATCCGCAGGGAGGGTACTATGAAAACAAAAATGTGAAAAGTTCTGAATTTAAATTTAGTTCTTAGAAGTTCTGAAAATTAAGACCAATCATAAAATTAAATGAAAAACCCAGTATGACACGTGCATAGTTATAAACTGCAGCATCAACATTCATTATAAGTGAATGTTGATAAAATATATATAAATTAATTAAATAAATATAAATGATTAATGTACTACATTAATATATGTCAAACTCCTTTTGGGGGTGAACTGGAAATTAAATTAAATAAATATGGATATATATATTAAACATTTTAATAAGATGTTAGTGCACACTACAGCCACCATTTTTTCTTCTAAGTTACACTGGCAAGCAAACCTGAACCTTATTCTTGCTGATCCTAAGGTTCATTTTGCAACATTTATCATCAAACATTACACAATTGGAAGGTAAACTGCCACTGACCCATTGCAATTTTGTTTGTAAATAGTGACTTTGAGATTAAATATATTTTTATGATGTGTGTGAATGTACTTGGATGTACATTATATCTTGTACATGCATACAAAATACACACAAACAACCTAAGTAGATGAACATATATTTCCATTTAAAAGTACAGTAGAACCTCATTGTATTGTATGCTGAAGAAAAACTAAAATTGCCAAAGTTGAATAAATAAAAATTCTGTATAAAAAGTGTAAAAAATCTGGACATTATTATACACAAATTAATTTTTGTTTTTGTTAGTTTTACAATGTTTCAAGGCACACATAATGATCTCATTATGCCTTAAGCGCAAGCTTCTTATAAAAAAAATCTTGCTAAAAAAGTTATCTATAAAGATTTAGTCAGTTAACCCTTCTTATTTGCAACTTTTACTAAGCTTTTAATCTTCTTATACCCTGTGAGTGTTTGTATGATATATATGTAATTACCTAAGTGAAAAAAAAACTATGCATATGGTAATCCCCTCATCCTTGTACTGTATGACTTATCATATTTTACTTTGAATTCAGCTATAATTCCCGAACTGACTTCTGAATCCCGAAGGACTTGAACGTTTCATTTTTCTACAACTCAATTAACCAAAAAGGCGGTTCTTTTAATCTTTCCTCTTCTTTGCTTGCTTATTTCAAACCTGTGTCCTTTAGTTTAGTTTGCGGCCAGTCATTGGATCTCTTCCTTATCCATCTTTTCTCTCCCTGACATTATTTTAAACATAATTATCAGGTCTCCTCTTGCCCTTCTTTCTACAAATTTTGATGTCTTGTTTCTCTTCATTTTTCTCCATAGCTCCTTCCCAGTTATAGTACCCATTTTGCTACATTCCTCTGAACACCAGTGACCTGTTTATGTCTTTTTTTTGGTAGAACATCCCTTTGGTGCTCTCTAAGCTACCCATCTGGAACCCTCATCACTTACTGGAGACCAGGAGCATAATCCGGCTCTTTCAATAGAGATGTAGGAAGGTCTGGGGAGGAAAGATCACCACAGTACTGTTGTAAGACCTACATAAGTTAGATAGATAGATAGGTAGAGTATACCTGAACAAGCAACTGCTTAGACAACATTTGCAGCCCCGATGTCAACTATGTAGACACTTGTTCTGTAGGTCCAAGTGCGATAGGTCAATCCAAGTCGCGTGATAGGCTTACCCTGCATACTGCTCCTATGTAAACCTGTTTGCACATGTAACCCTTCATCTTGCACTCAACTCTACCTAAAGCTAGCAATGTTCTATCTTAGTTAACCTTCCCACCCTTTTCCATCTATGTTGGTATCTTAAAAAAATTGGAACCTTTCCCGTTTTTCCACAAAGCCTCCCTATCACCTACATGGTCACAGTGCCTTCAGAGGCAACTCCTCCCTCAAACATTTATTTGGGGCATTTCATGAAAAATGTCATACCCGTATTTTTATATCTAATAATTCTAATTTAATTCATTGTGTTGGGAGACAACATCAATGCTATGTACTCTCATAAACCCATTGTACCTTCTTGTATATTTATAAATAAATAAATAAATAAAAATAAATAAAAATATTGTCAAATACTAGAATGGATTAAACAATCAGGCAAATAATTAGATTAAATTATTAAACAAATAACAAATTAATATAAACGATGAAACAAATCGATTAAGCAATAGAAAGCAAAGAGTCATTCTAAATGGAAATGAATCTGACTGGAAAAATGTGGTGAACGGGGTAGTGTAAGGGTCCATCTTGGGGCCAACCCCTTGTGCGTATTAGTGGCTTCAGGCATTGTATGTACGAGCTTTATCTATTATTCCAACATTATGTTTGTAACTCATTTTCAATGTATGTACCTTTACACAAATATCTTATCTCTCTTATCTTATCTTATATATATACAGATCAAAATATTTGTAAATTAATTAAAAGCAAATTTCCTATAAAAGATTTTTATATTATTTGACTAGGAGAAATATGTCAGGAAAGCATGAATTCAATGAAGTCGATTAAAGACGAATAACGACTAAGAATGTGAGGTCAGGTTGGGTCAATGGCAGTGCACCTCCATGGGACCACCAAGGAAAATGGTGAGCCACGCAGGAAGCATATGAGCCAGCAAGCCAAGAGAAGACACAGCGGTGGTGGTGGGAAGCAAACGGTGCTTTAGTGTTGGGAGTGAGACATGCTCCAAGTGTTTCATTAAAGATGCATGTATAACTGTTCTGCTTTGCTCAAACTGCTCAGGGAACACACTGACTGGATTAATTATAAGGAGAAATTTGAGGGGGAAATGGTCTTGTTAGCAAACATAATCTGTCTCAGAAAAAAGACAGCTTGATTGTGGAAGTTGTTAATGGAAGCCTGAATCTATGCTGAGTAGCAGAAACGAACTGAGAATTGATAGTGAGAACTAGATACTATTTTGGTGGTGAAACATATTACCAAGTCCAATCATGCACACTGAGACACACTGAAATCTTGAGAGAAAACAATTATAGTTTATTTTACTCCATCAAAGAAAGCAAAAGACTGTACTTGTAAACCCCACAACTGTCCATTCTCGACTATCAAGAGATAACTTACCTTGATTAGTTTGTGTTGTACAGAATGTCTTGATGAGTGTGTCGGTGGTTTGTGTGTACAATGACAACGCATAATTCAGAGATTTCAGTTCTGTAGATTTGTCAAGGAAGTTCTTTTTAAGGCCATTGCCACCTGCATGGAAGTACTGTTTTATGGTGTCCAGGGCCACCTCCAACACAGCGCACTGCTTGGGTGTTAGGTTACGCTCGAAGTCCTTGGAGATATCCTGTCAGAGACAAATTTATTATTAAAATGAACACCTTGACATTTGTTAAAATGATATGTTCTCTTTAACCCTTTGTGGATAGTTTTCTGAAACTAGTCATGCTCATAGGATTGAATTTTTCAATTATGGTAAATAATAATATGAATGATACATATAATTGATAAAACTGCAAATGATATATAATCTACAAAAGTCCACACAGAAAGTACTTTCCAACAAATTTTTTCTAGTTTTCCATTTTCTAGTTTTTCCAAAATTTTATATAACTTTTTAAGTAACTGCAATAATTAATACATTCCTTGATGCAATATTTACTGGTATTCTTCAAGTTATTAATACCTATAAAAGTATAATAACAATATTTGTTGGTATACACACAATAATAGTAACTACTGTCTTAAAATGGCAACTGTTTGACATGCTGACAAGAGGGTTTTAAGACAGGAGACATAGGATATTGTGAGGATTTTTTCTCCAAAAATTTGGCAGACACATGCACACACGCTGCTGTGTGTGTGTGTGTGTGTGATTACAGTGCCAACATGCCTATATGTCACTGTAATCAGAATCACCAAATTATTTTGGAATCAAAGAAGTAATTCAAAAACACATGAGATTTCATAATATAATTTGATGATAGAGTACAGGTATGTTGTATCAACATACTCGCAGTCCAGTGGTGGGGTTTTGTAACTAAATGCTATACTAACAAATCAAACGGTATATTTCCATGCACTGATAGAAATGAAACCCCCGGTAGGAAGGTATAATGCATGGCAGGGCAGTATAACCTATGGCAGGACAGTATAACCTGTGACAGGGAAGTATAACCCATGACATGATATGGAAGTATAACCTATAACATGACATAGAAGTATGACCCATGCTAGGGAAGTATAATATTACAATATATATTACAAGTATAACTTAAGAAGAGCTATCAAATAAGGCAAATTTGTCTAAAAATAGTTTACAGAAAGCCATTATAACATAAAAGAGCTTCAATTAAAATAAAGTTTTAAGAATAAAGACAATACATGCATAGATACTTTATAATAATAAATAAATACTGCAGCAATAGTTTAGGCATCTAATCTAAAAATAATAACTTGATATCAAGTTATCCAACACACAAAATAAACGTTTACTAATGAAACATGCAAATAATTTGATTCTGTCACATCCTACATAAAATTTATTGCCTGTATCTACTGAACAGGATATATATATACGTATATATAAAATAAGAAATTCATAAAACAGTTATAACATGCTAAACTATAAATAGACATAAAAATAGATCAAAATAACACACTGAAATATTTTCAAAACCAATACTGTATTAACTCATTACGATAACATGCTTCAACTGCAACGTTACAGGCAAAAACAACATTTGAGAAAAAAAAAAACTCTGCATCCTAAATTCAAATTAACAAAACATGATCAGCAGCAATCTATGCCTAAATAACAATCAAAAGAGATACAAGCCATGCTATAATTTGACACAAATAGACCCAGACCATGATGTTTGAGACAGCATTCTTGACATCTTTGCCACCAGCCAGTTGGTTCTTGAAGAGTCGAGACATGTCCTCAATCTTGGCATTGGCAGCTAGGTTCTTGGCATTATCCGTAAGGTTCTTGAGCATCATCTGGTGGTAAGCAGCATGTATGTGTGAAGATGAAATTTGTCCTGGGGCGACACCAGGTTAGGCAATATGTACCGTACAAAGAAAATAGGTATTGAAAGAGGGCGAGGTGTCCAATTATGCTTAATGGGTAAATTAAAAAGTGTAATTACCTAAGTGTAGTTACAGAATGAGAGCTATGCCCATGATGTCCTGTCTTCCCAATTATCTTTTTCGTGTAACACTTTGAAACTACAGTACTGATGGTTTTCGCATCCACAACCTTCTCACTTATTCCAACTGTCTACAACTCTGTTTGCAATTGTATGTGGAGTGCTACATGCTTTAGGTTATCGCTGCTCTTAACACTTTCGCATGGGAATGATGCAGCATTGCGTCATTTTTTTAGTAGACGTAATCTCGGTAACAAAGCACCATTGCGTCATTTTCAGCGGGAAATTGGAGGCGGCTTCAGGAGGGGCGCACAGTGGTTTTGGATATTATATGCATATACTCTTGTAGGGAATTTCATTGCAAATACATTGATACCAAAATGAAAGACCTAGGACCAGAATTGAGGTAACAAAGTTGAAAACAGTATACCCATTTTATTAGCGCTCACTGGGATTATGCTCCATCACTTTCTCTGTTTGCTGTGGGTGGTACGCCTGGCTTTTGGACTTTATATTTGCATATACTCCTGTAGAGAATTCTATTGCGAACACAATGTTACCAAAATGAAAGACCTAGGATGGGAATTGAGGTGACAAACGTGAAAGGAGTGTATACATTTTATCGCTCTTATGTGCTCCCGGTAACACGCGCCCTCACTTTCTCTGTTTGTTGTGGATGGTACGCCGGGCTTTGGAGTTTATATGTCTTTAGTCGTGTAGAGAATTCTATTACGAACACAATGATACCAAATTGAAAAGCCCTGGACGAGAATTGAGGTGACAAAGTTGAAGAGAGTACACACTTTTCAGAATTACCGCGCGCTCCAGTGAAACGCTGGGGCCCACTTGGCCTAGTTGAAGGCTGGCGGGCTGGGGCCGCCAAAGTGTTAAAGTGCCTTAGCCATCCAACTGCAGTGCTTTATCCTTTTTACTTTGAGCATAACAGGCAAAGATCTTAGATTTTGTCTACACACACACAAAAAAGAAGTTGCCCCCTTCTCCCTGTATACAGCACACAAAACTTAGAAACCTCACCCCACTTTTGTAATTAATATCTGTTCCAAATTCCCAGATATATTATTTTCACTTGTCATTGCTGCTAAGATAGCCTTTAGTGACAAATTTCCAGAATTTTAAGCTGACAGGATGGCAAGATGTTCAGTATTTTCAATAAAATATCAGAAGAGCTGAGTGGAAAAAAACGTTCAATGCGTGCCATTGCCAATGAAAACAATGCTCACGTTGGTGGCACCTCATGGTGGCGGTTCAGAGGAACACGGAATCACCATTAAGAGGCAAGAAGAGGCGGGGCCAGAGAAAATTAATAGTCAGACAATTCGAACAGAACAAGGTCGAACATCAAGAGCCACATATTACGTGTCAAGATATGCAGTGCCATGCCTGCCACAAATATAGTTATACTGTATAGTATTGTTAATTTTTATACAAAATTATCAATAAAAATTTACAAACATAAAATGGCAGAAGGTTATTTTCAAATTATATGAAGTGTCATAAAAGGTGAAATGAGGTGGTAGGCACATACAAAGTATCCTGGTTTCAGCACAAAATATTTAAATTTCATTGGCTTTAAAATAAACTAATATTTGCAGTATTAATAAGGGAATTAAAATATGTATACAAAATTTATTGCATAATATTATTTTTATAGTAAATTAATAAATTTACATAACTTAGTTAATATTAAGAGTCTAATGAAGACGTATGTAGTGTTTACGTATTTATTTAGAGCAAAAATATAACGGAAAACGTTGAACAAATTCAAGAAATGCACCTCCAATTATATAAGGAAACTCAGTAGGAAAATAGGATTTGATATAGGGATTTTTTCTTAATGACAAATTTTTAGGAATATATATCTGTCCTGTATTGTGAGGGATAGTTGCAGAGCATAATACTGTTACACATATTGAAAGTTCACTACTTTCATCAAGACAGAAATAAGTATATCTAGGACCACAGTACGATCAAACTTACTGCCTTGTCAGTCATGGGTGGTAGCACAACTGTCTTCTCCATCGTGGTCATGACAATTTTCCACAACTCCTTCAGAAGTCGCTTCAGGACTGTCTTCTCACAGGACTGGGCATAAAGGGTGAGGGATACTTCCAGCAAGTCCATTAGGGGTACTAGTACATCATCAGCCTCAATAGCAACCTCGTTACGTTGTGATGGCTGCACTTGTCCTGTACCCTTTACTGCTGCTAGTTTGTCACCCATTTCTTTTACTTTTACGGCAATACGACCTTCCAAGCTGAAAGGAAAAGGTAAAGTAAATGCAGTACAAAAATTGGCAATGAAAGGTAATCTTACAATCTCATAAGAGCTGCTATTGCTTTGCTAAGGATAATTATTTTTGGATACATTTATTATATTAATGGGCATTCCTAGAATAATTCACAATTATTATGAGAATTGAAATATTAGAGAAACTGTCTTGAGTTAAGACAGAATTGGATATGGTGAAAAGGCAAGTATATTTCTTCAAAGTAGAGAATGAAAAACCATATACACGATGCAGAGAAAAGGAATGAAAAGTGTATTCTCATTGGAAAGAATGGTCTGAGGATTAGGATGAGGAAATGTGAAGGAATAGGTACAGAAGTTGAGAATGAAAATCACTTAGCTGTCCTACATGATGCATGCTGCAGATTTCTCATTTCGTATATCCATACATTCATGATGACCAATCCACACACTAGAAAATGAAGGGACGACGACGTTTCGGTCCATCCTGGACCATTGTCAAGTCGATTGAGAATGGTCCAGGACAGACTGAAACGTCGTCGTCCCTTCATTTTCTAGTACTGTATGTGGATTGGTCAATATACTTCAGCCACGTTATTGTGACTCATCGCCTCCATACATTCATGTATGTCTCAAATTATGTACTGACCTCTTGGCAAACTTGTGGGCCAGCTCATCCAGGACGGTGTTGAGGGTTGCTTGCAGTTCGTTGAGGATGGTGGCAACATCTTCCTCTAAGTTACCACCACCCATCTTCTCATACATCTTCTCCAGCTGAACTCTAAGTTGCTGGATGTTGTTCATCAGAATGCAAGCCTACCCACGGAAATAACAACACATATTATAGCAAAGATTTGCGTTAAAAAAAAAAAAAGAGATACTATTTCTGCTAACTGAAATCACAACAACATGTTATATCAGTGATAACCTTTTGGAGCAATACTGTGCCACCAGACTCATGCTTTTGACCTTTCTTATATAGTACTCTTTATATAATGGTTTAGATATGTGATGATAAATGATAATATAGGGATCGGCCGAGCGGACAGCACGCTGGACTTGTGATCCTGTGGTCCTCGGTTCGATCCCAGGCGCCGGCGAGAAACAATGGGCAGAGTTTCTTTCACTCTATGCCCCTGTTACCTAGCAGTAAAATAGGTACCTGGGTGTTAGTCAGCTGTCACGGGCTGCTTCCTGGGGGTGGAGGCCTGGTCGAGGACCGGGCCACGGGGACACTAAAAAGCCCCGAAATCAACCTCAAGATAACCAGAGGTTGCAGCACCTTGCTGAGCAAAAACAAACTCCTACCATAGTACCCATCACTCATATATTTACTCCAATTGGAATGTACATGTATTTTATAAAATACATGTACCTGTACATGTATTTTAGAGACTAAGCTTATTATACTATTACAGTATTATTATAACAATTAACACAATGTTTGTTGATATTAGCTTCTTTTCATAATGTCCACAGTACTATGTATAATTATAAAAATAAATACATCAATGTTTATGAGTAAAAATATTATTATATTATTATTAAAAGTTTCAGGGAGGCTTGTATCCCATGAACACCTACTTGGATGAGTAATTTTGAGTGAACAACTTACGAGAGAGAGAGATATAGGTAAATATACAAGTTAGATGAAGTTTCATTAAACAGAATCCTAAAGAGTTTAGTGGTAACATTTGACTGAATTCAGGTAAATATTATCTGATGGCATTTATGCTTACATGAATATAATATAAATTTAACCGAAGTTAATATCAAAATTGCATCTAAATTATAATGCTTGATGTTGCCTGCATAAAATAAAACATCCATCTACATTTCAACCATGGATCTGCAAATAATCAATAGATAACATGTTATTATACCTATATTTAGTTTTAAAACTTGTACGAAACACTGCATGAAATTTGGCATCTCGATATATGACTTACATAAAGTTTATCTCATTGGCTCAACACAATCCCAAATTTATACAATTTCTCTTTCAAAAAGGTAAACAAACAAAAAGATAGAACGTGAGACAAGAGATATGAGAAAATACTCATAAATGCTTCTATTGCTATGAAATGTCAGCCATAATTCCCTACGACTAACCTTTTTCTCATCACCAACATAATTGGGAAACTCTTTCTTGGTAATATCAGCATAGGCTAAGAGCACTTTGACTATCGTCTTGGCAAATCTCTTCATGAATCTTTTCCAAATCTCAGGATCTGGACACTCAAGTTTGGAGACAACACCAAAGCACTGCGTCAGCTGAGTGAAGACATCTACCACAGAGTTAGAGAAGAGCGAACTCTCTGAACTAACTGGGAACTGTGAAAAAGTAGAGACATGGAATACATTTGTAGCATTTGCAAGTACAAACAATATACTCACTACACATTTTTACAAAGACGTTGTTTAGCTGATGTGACATAGATCTGATTGTTTATATTTTTAGATGCTATACATATACAGAACTTTGCAGGTTTTGTTTTAATTATTCAGTAACAATTTGCAGAGAAAGAGAAGTCAGTTTGTCATCTCTTTACTCAGTGACATCTTCAAAGTGTGGAGTATATGTTTAAACACATACAGTTCATACGTGACTTTTTTGTTCCTGGAATTTACTTTATGTAATATTTAGGAATCGGCCTAATTCTCAAGAGATAGCTATCTTTGAGTACAAAATTATTTACATTGACATGCTGACCAGGCTAGTTGTACTAAGAATGATATGCTAACCTCATCTTTTTTATCTCTCTGGAAGGCACCGTTGAGGTACTCGAGCGACACATCGTCGTTCTCGTTTAGCCACTGCATCACAAACGGCTCAAACCACCTGAAACAGACATTACATTAGATGAAATGCTGCAATACTTAGCTCGAAAAATAACAGAAGAAAGGTTTCATAATAACCATTAGATTCCTTTTTATGGTTGTTCACCCAGTGCGTGTCGTCATACATGAAGCAGGACGACTTTCTAAATTCTTAATTACGTGATAAGTTGAAAACCAAGACAGCAAAGTGTGATGAACATATTTAACATTTAGTTTTTTTCTCCCCATATATTCCATAATTCCAAAATTCTTTAAAAATTCATTGTTAATGGTAAGGTACACCCAAGTTAAACACTGTTGGGACTGAGCAATACCTGGATGGGTCGCGAGGGTCGCGATAATACCTGGATGGGTGACTGCAGATACCCTTGCCCTTGGCCAGCTGTAGGACCTCAATAAGACTAACAGACTATATGTTCCCAACAATGTACTCTATACCAGAACTCTATATGAAATGTGATGCAATGCATATTATTGCTTACAAATTTCCACTTAAATTTATATTTATGTACACAGTAGTACCTATATTATAGATATAAAAGAAGTGAAATACCTGATGGGGAAAACCTGCTGATTACTTTATGTCCTGGTCCAAAGCAGAAAGCCTCGGCCATACATGTCCACTATTGTAATGATTCTCGAAGTAGCAATGAGTTAAGTGATATCCCATCACTTGCAAAATAATAATGAAGAACACTAGCAAGTTAAAGGACTCTAAACCACCAGGAGTGGATTTCATTTATTTAAAATGATAAAGGAGATAACCCATGACTAATGTCTAATGCTGAAACTCCTATAAACAAAATTCATAGACCATGGAAAGTGCCTCAAGACTGGAAACATGGAAACATCATACAGAAATGAGTTGAAAAGATGGGTCTGTGTATGGAAACATCATTCGTGTCTTCAAAGAATGGCAGAAGTTCAGCAGAAAACTACTGCCCGAAACGTATTGCGTAATAGTGGCTTTAGGCATTGTATGTACTAGCTCTATCTATAAATCGATCCATTAATGTAACATCCCTTGTATGTATGTACCTTACATGAATAAACATATTTATTTATTTATTTACATACCAGTCACCCCTAATCGCACAACTGCAAGCTTCCTAACCTCACAATTGGCAGCTGCTCAAGAGAACCTTGAGATAAGATATTACCCACCTTGTAACAAACAAATCTGCATAATGAATCTGCTCTGCAAACATTAAGCAGCTATACAAATCAACGATTGACAGTCACTGTAGTGCGTGCTACAAGTCACTGCATGTAAAGTCAAGTGACTTTGTGACTACAAGTGACTTTGTAAAGTCACTGGACTTTATAACAAAGTGGTCTGGATATTAATACAATCCACTCCTATAAAAGGTCTAATAACATGCAAGGGAGCAACAGCTTCAAGCTTAACAAGCCACAAAGTAGGACAAAAAACAGGAGATGCTTTTTTTTCACTCACTGGGTAATAAACCCATGGAATCACCTTCCATTGCCAAAGCTGTAAATACCAAGACATTACTTCACTTTACAATTCAGTGGGAAAAATCCTCAGAAATAATAGGAGAACCTTAGACAAGTCATCAGCTTCATGTCTCTATCAAGGTTACTAGAGATGGTGCTCTTCAGGTAAATATGATGATCATAATACTATAATAAATAATAATAATAATAATTCATTTACAAAACATCCAGTATTGAATGAAATAGAATGCTGATCTCTGATGGGTCACTCAGCAGCTCCCCAATGAAAGTGATGTACATACTACAAGCGTTTTAAGACATGATGACTGATACTTACGCTGGGTATTCAGGCACTTGGTCTTTGTAGGGAGGCACGTCCTTTACGTAATTATTGTACAGCCACTTCACCTAAGAGGGGAAATTAAAATCAAGGGTTCAACGCTTAATATCTGATGTGAAACTATTCCGTATATAAATACGCAACTGCTAAGAATTCTGCCGAACAACAAATAATGAAACCTTTACCTTTATTATGGTAAAATGGATTATACCAACAGACAAAAACTTATCATGAAAGGATCTTCAGTAAAATATAACTGATACCCAACTGTACAATAACATGAACAAAAGACAAGAGAATTTTCAAATGAATTTGACAATTCAGTTAACAATAACTTTTCCAATGGCAAAAATTATGGTATTTTATTTGAAACTCTTCACTAGAGTGACAGTTGTGAGCTCACCTTGAAGTGTAGATTCATGTATTCACTGCTCTTGCACAGGCGATGCTGCTCATGCTCCTCGAGGGCATATTTAATGTCCACCGCAAACATGCTCCACATCGTTGATGCAGAAAGCTGCAATACAAAAGCTGGTTATCACATTGTCAAAAAATCATAGTCAATAGGCTAAGATTATTTCTAGTTTGAGATAAATAAAGGTAGTGTATAACTACTTCTGCCTCTGAAGTTATCAGTGGTCACTTAAAATACAGCATTTTTCTCTTACCAGAGAAACTTTCATCTCCTTCATGCTCAATGCACTCATACTGCATATGCAATACTGATTTCTGACACTTAATATTCCATATAATACACATCTGATACACCTATACTGGACATGAGAAACAGGGAAAATATTGCCAATAATGATGAAGAGTCACTATCAACCCTGTAGTCACTTTTATGCTTCTTAAAAGGGCTTCAAATACATCCATGAACACCCACACAAGATACAAACATTTATTTATTTATTTATTCAAGACTAGCTAAACAGGTATTTGGTACTCCAAGAGCAAGACTGAACTAAGGAAGAAATACCGTGCAAATAATGGAGCCTAAATTGTGGAGTGACTCCCCAAATGCAATACATCTCTTAAGCAATTTGAAATAAGAACAAATAAAATATAATTAATGTTGTTATTTATTATTATTATTAGTTCAGTCACCCTCCAACCTTATTAAAAAAAATTCACACACCTGTCCAATGTTGAACTCCTGAGGAAATTGGTTGAGGACGGGGGCATAGCTGTTCTTGTCCTCCTCAATGACAGAGACAATGAGGGCAATCAGCTTGTGCCAGAAGTCAACGCTTTCCAGCCGTGGCCCCTGTTCTCCACTTTCCTTTTTTTCTGATGGGTCCACCTGCATGAACACAGGAGCATTAGATAGTAAATGGATGGCAAATACAGTTTTTAATATTATAATAATAATAGTTTATATAGGTAAAAGTACATACAAACAAAATGACTTAAAAGCAGAAATGTTGGATTTCTAGGAGAGCTACTGTATATACTATGCCTAAAGCCAGTAATACGCACAACATTTCAGGCAAGCATTTCATTTCATTACATTCTTAACTTGCAACGTAAAACAATGACTACTAGCATCACATATGATGTTTCTATTCAAAAATGGTTGTACTGTATTACCACAAGAATGTCTTACCTGAAATTCTCTATTATAGAGCTCATAACAGTTCTCAAAAAGGAACTGGTAGGTAGATTTGAGACAGGCAATAGCACAGTCTCTCACAACCACACTCGCTCGTGGTGGCGATGATAATTCCTGTACCTATGGAGATCAAGAAAAGTTAGGTTAATCTATTATTTATTTATTTATTTGTTCATAATGAAGAAGATACAGTGGGTTGCTAAAGTACATATATTGGTGGCTGAGTAGTACATTCTTGCAAAGTCACTAGCAAACATAGCATTTTAGGCAGGTCCTTAAACTAACTAACAAATGTATGATATGTACATTGTAATAGAATTTTAATTCACATGATAATAATTCACTGTGCAGGGGGACAGGAAGCCAGAGTGTATTCATACATGTTTGGCTTTTATTGAGATCCCTTAAGTCCCAAGGTTCTACTTAAGTTCAAAAAGTACTTAGTACTTGGAGAGATCAAAGCAGGATAGAGGCAAAAGTTATGAGAAAGGCTTCTTATCCACAGAGAACAAGGTACACTACGGGATCACATTAAGTTATAAAAAAAGATCATTTTTTAACTCGGTAAGTCAAGTAGGTTAGACATTAAACTGACTTATAAAATAGTGATCATTCCTATCCTTAAAATTATGGTAAGTTTCAGAAGTGGACAAAATAAGATGATGGATCATAGGCTTTGAAGGAAAATGTAAATAAAAATATTTTATTCCCGCAGTATACAATGGACATGTCAACGTGATTAAGTGAAGAACAAGAGGGGCTTGGGCGTTGGATAGATATCATCATATGAACAGAAAGCTGAGAATTATATATGAAACAGGTCTCTTGCTGACATAGTGGGAATAAAACAGGATTGAAGATTATACTGCCTACATACTTTAGAGCCTTGGCTGCTCATTTGAGGAGAAGTCCATGAGGCCAAAGCATAAGAGTTATGCTGGTACATAAAAACACAGCATTGTACTGTACATATCTGTTTCAGCTAGGACAATATGACAAATATCATAATATGCTGTGAAAGGCATACAGAAATGAATACTTACTTTCATTCTGAAGAAGGTTATGGAAGTGAGAAGGTCAACAGTGGATTTAAGGTCCTGAAGCTTCTCATTTGAGCTGGCAGGGAAATTGTTGCGGTACATGGACAGGTCAATCCGTAGCGAGTTGTGCAATTGGTCCAACAGCTTCACGAACTTCTCTTTCTATAAAGCAAAAGATGTATTTGAATGATCATAAAATGTTGGATACACTGCCTTTAATACTTTAAGGATTTTAAATACTCTAATTTTCAGGGAGAAAAGTTTGCTTAGTCAAGAGGCCTTGACAAAAATTCTAATTCCCATTGCCAGGGACAGGAAGCCAATGAAGTCTTAGGTTTATAGAGGTCCACCTAGGCCAACTACTAATCTTTCCCAGGATACAACTCACAACAGTTCCCTAACTCCTGGGAGCCTTTTTACTGCTAGATGAACAGGCGCATCAGGTGAATAGAAACATGCCAATCATTTCTGGCCCGTATGAGGACTGAACCCGTGATTTTCTATTGCGAATTGACAGTGTAGACCACTGTGCTACAGAAAGCCGGGTTTTTCTAAGCTAGATGTCTTGAAAATTTTCAGGAGAAAGGGGTTGATTAGCAAGTGTTCAGGAATTTTCATAATGTCAGATACCTTATTAATCTATAATAGCAAAGAAAATTACTCAGCAATCATATTACTGAAGTACTGTACGTACATGTGAAAAGAATTTCCCAATGACAATGTTTAACTTAAATATTGTGCAGGGCTTCATACTTTTCACTTTTTCTAAACCAAAGTTGCTAGTCTTCTTACATTTATATAAATATACAGAAATGTGTACTGTATTGAACTAATATTAAATAAGACTAGTACGTACAAATATTTCAACGTGTTTACTTACATAAACAAATATTTTGAAAGTTCTAAGACTTTAAAAAAAAAAAAAAGTTCTTACACCAAAGTTAGAAGCTGCAAATCTATCTGAGGCAGAGACCGCAGAGGAGGCGGTGGTGTGTGCATAGAAGGCATTAATGTTCGCCAGCAGTGTAGACATGACGGCTGGCACACCTGGACACAGGTACTTTGTCGACAGACAGTGGAAGTGGCTGTCGAGGAGAAAACCAAGATCATTCTAGTCAAACTGAGATGAAAAGTGAATGTATGTAAGATGATGGAAGTCATAATTATTGTCAGATGGATGAATTAGAATAGTTAAGGAGACTTGTATTAGAGTGGAAGAGATCAATAGGGATAAACAAAGAGGTAAGAACAGCGTAATTGATTCTGTAGGACAAAATCTATATACAGTAGTCATACTGGCTTAATAGGGTTTTTTCTTCATAACTGTATTGTAGGATAAAATTATTATTTTAAGAAAACTGAGTTGTGTAATCATTACTAAAACATTTCTAAATATATTATCTACAATACAATACAAATACAATGGCTTCTACTGGTCACAAATGAATACAGTTTAAAGTATTGTGAAATTATAATTTGCAATAAATATATACAGCAGTCTTTAAGAAATGAAAATCCAACAATAAAAGTAATTTGATGTACTGTATCTGACACCATCACTTATTTGCAACTTTCTGCTGATACAGAATAAGCCAGTGGGGTACTTTACTTACGTCATGGCTTGATAAATGCTCTCAATGCCGTATCTCATGGCAAACTCATCTACAATATCTTGCGCATGATCATCAAAGTAGACTTTCCACGCATCATCGCCCTTCGCCTGCGGTAGCTTGACAGCACCCCCATCCACCTCGCACAGGTAGTGGAACAGGTTCTCGTGAAGGCATGTATATTGTACATGGTATGGAGCCACCTTCTCCTCACCCTTGATTTCTACAGAGATGTGTAATCTGATGGCACCCGACACCGCTGATTTGTCCGTGCGCTTCTCCAGATTGTACCACACATCCATCTCACCTGACAGTGTCCGCACCTAAAATGCAAGCGACATGGAAAATAGTTTGTCATTTATGGGCTATTCAAGCCCTTGCCACATCTTGGGGTGGCTTAATCTTCATCAATCATCAATCAATCTAAAATAGTTAACATTGCTATGATATACGCTCCATTTATAAATACATGTACTGTATTTGTAATTTTTTTTACATACTAATTCAATTAGGGTTGCATATTTGTTAATGGCAAACAGTGTATGGCAGACTCCATACACAGTCTCAAATGTAGATATGATAGAGCCTATAGTAGGCTCAGGAATTTGTACACCAGTTGATTGATAGTTGAGAGGCGGGACCAAAGAGCCACAAGTCAACCCCCTCAGGCACAACTAGGTGAATACATAGAACCCTCATCCTGTAATTACAATTAGGTAGTTACACACACACACACATGTACACTTAAGCACATACAAAGACAATCCTCAGTTGACACACACACACACACGTATGCAGAGTGGGGGTGCTGCGCCGGATCCCCAAGTCTAGGGCTGCCCGCAGCTACTTACCATATGTCAAGTGCTCACTTGTAGTGCAAGTTTGGGGTTGCAGACTTTACATGTACTGGGAACTAGCATATCATTACCCCTGGAAATTATTAACTATTCTATGCCCTCTGTGTATACAGAATATATTTCTACATACTGTACTGGCTGTGCCACTCAATTATCTCTGGCATTGTTTTCAATTATAGCATTAAGCTGATTGCGAGTACTGCAACATTGCTTCGGCTAGCTGCCACTAGGCACGGTTAATGTCCTATGACTTATTCCCTTAGTTGCATCTTTGCAGTACTGGCATTCTACTCAGCCATGTTACATGCCTTCTCTTATATTGTGGTACAGCAGTTGCGCTACTTACCATATGTCAAGTGCTCACTTGTGTGCAAGTTTGGGGTTGCAGACTTTACATATACTAGGCACTAGCATATCGTTACCCCTGGAAACTATTAACTATTCTATGCCCTCTGTGTATACAGAATATATTTTATACATACTGTACTGGCTGTGCCACTCAATTATCTCTGGCATTGTTTTAATTATAACTTTAAGCTGATTGCGAGTACTGCAACATTGCTTCGGCTAGCTGGCACTAGACACGGTTAATGTCCTATGACTTATTCCCTAGTTGCATCTTGCAGTACTGGCATGCTACTCAGCCATGTTACACGCCTACTTGGATATTGTGGTACAGCAGTTGCTCTGTAAACATTAGTTAATAAATTAAGGTCCCCCCACTCCTGGTTTGTTTTCTCCCCGATCAGAATATGATATACATATTTCGAAATGTCACATATTACTTTCAAAAGAATCCAGCAGATAGTGTTTGATGAGCATGGCTATATATGGCATCACTGGAATACCCGCGGCCTGCCGAGATAGCACCACTGTGGTGTACCCGCGGCCTGCCGAGATAGCACCACTGTGGTGTACCCGCGGGCTGCCGGGATGGCAGCTAATCCAACACTCACATAACATCTTAAGAAGTTGTTTTGCTTCGGGGAAAAAACAATATCGGAGATGGCAATTTAATATTCATAATGCTAGGAGATCAGATTTAGCTTAGGGGCTTCTCTATGAAGACCATTCACTGTTACTGTACCTCAATGTTACTGTACCTCACTGTTACTGTACCTCACTGTTACTGTACCTCACTGTTACTGTACCTCACTGTTACTCTACCTCAATGTTACTGTACCTCACTGTTACTGTAGCTCAATGTTACTGTACCCCAATGTTACTGTACCTCACTGTTACTGTACCTCACTGTTACTGTACCTCACTGTTATTGTACCTCAATGTTACTGTACCTCAGTGTTACTGTACCTCACTGTTACTGTACCTCACTGTTACTGTACCTCAGTGTTACTGTACCTCAGTGTTACTGTACCTCACTGTTACTGTACCTCACTGTTACTGTACCTCAATGTTACTATACCTCACTGTTACTGTACCTCAGTGTTACTGTACCTCAGTGTTACTGTACCTCACTGTTATTGTACCTCAGTGTTACTGTACCTCACTGTTACTGTACCTCACTGTTATTGTACCTCAATGTTACTGTACCTCAATGTTACTGTACCTCACTGTTACTGTACCTCAATGTTACTTTACATCACTTATTAAACTTCACTGTTACTTTACATCACTGTTACTTAACCTCACGGTTACTTAATCTCACTGTTATTAACTTCACTGCTACCTCACATCATTGTTACTTTATCTGTTACTTTACATCACTTATTTAACCTCACCGTTACTTTATGTATGTCCCCGTTACTTAAATCTCAATTGCATTTCATCTCATTATCACTTGTTTTATTTTATCTGGTAACTGTCTGGAGTGCTATTACTGGTGTTTAGGGTCTGGTAATTGGTCCTTGAGTCAGTTGTAACGAGCCAACCACGCTCACCACCACCGGGTACACATAATTATGTGAGTGAGAGAAATAGGTCACGATTTTTTGGGGGGAGAGGGGGAGGAGAGGGGAATTATGGAACTTTCCATTCTGCAACCATCTGCAACTATGGCGTGTAGCTCTGTAATTCTCCCTACCCCTCTCACAGATGGGTATAGGGCGCTCTGTAACTCTCCCTACCCCTCTCACAGGATGGGTATAGGGCGCTCTGTAACTCTCCCTACCCTCTCACAGGATGGGTATAGGGCGCTCTGTAACTCTCCCTACCCTCCTCCCTCCTGGATGGGTATAGGGCGCTCTGTAACTCTCCTACCCCTCTCACAGGATGGGTATAGGGCGCTCTGTAACTCTCCCTACCCTCCTCCCTCCTGGATGGGTATAGGGCGCTCTGTAACTCTCCCTACCCCCTCTCACAGGATGGGTATAGGGCGCTCTGTAACTCCCCCTACCCTCCTCCCTCCTGGATGGGTATAGGGTGCTCTGTAACTCTCCCTACCCTCCTCCCTCCTGGATGGGTATAGGGTGCTCTGTAACTCTCCCTACCCTCCTCCCTCCTGAATGGGTATAGGCGCTCTGTAACTCTCCCTACCCGCACAAGATGGTATAGAGTATATACCCCTGTAGCCCTTCCTACCCCGCAATGAGTATATGACTCTAAGCACTTGTGCTCGACGGCAGAGTTGGCGGTCTCGTTTCATGCAGGTCGGTGTTCAATCCCCGACTGTCCAAGTGTTGGGCGCTATTCCTTCCCTCCCCCCGTCCCATCCCAAATCCTTAACCTGATCCCTTCCCCGTGCTATATAGTCGAAATGGCTTGTTGCTGGTTCCTGATTGTTCCCTTCCCTAACCCTTTTACCCTGTTACGACTCTGGGTTCTTTAGAGGGAAACCAGAGGTCAAAATGTGAGCTTATTGAGCTACCATAGAGTAAAAACGCATTGCGAGTGGCATTTGTTGTATTCCCTGCCAGTCGTAAGACTATTCTTGTTTCTCAAAGAGTATTTAAAGATTGAGCTTGGGGTTGTTTATTAAATAATAAAATAGGCATCAACATGTTTACTAATACTGTCTAATCATGTGTAAAGTAAACCTGAGTAAATTTAGTATCGGGCACCAGTATGATTAGTTGAACAGTCTGCTGGCAACATAGCTTTCGGAGAGAGAGACGGGAGACGCTCTTCTTGGCTGACTGGTTGTGGTGGAAGAAGTGCCTCTCCCTCCTCTTATTTATTTCTTCTGTATCTTCGTCTGGATAAGTTTCTTTGCTATTTTTGTGGTTATATTGTGGCATACCTATCGTTCTATGTGTAGAGTAGTATACCTGGGGTGTAGTAAGTGTATTTACAAGTATTTATATTACCTGCTATGCTAACGGGGGTTCCAGTGTACCACGTGGCCCCTACCCTAAGCTGACCCCAGTGTGTTATAGTAGAGCTTTACCCTAGCTTGTTTTCAGTGTAAAACCTTGTATCCTGTCTATGTGGACCAAGGCTTTTAACGTAAGATTGGGTGGTAAAGTTAGTATTAAATTGTTATTGGTGTGATTGTGTATGGGGGGTGTTAAGGGGTTAATAAATAAGTAAGCTTGAACAGAGTATCCCTTGTTCCTGTGTGGGAGTACAATAATCATTTCCTAGACTAACCAGGTTTAGTAGCAAGCAATTATTATTGTGGATATTTTACTTTGGGGGCCGGGCCTTTTGTTCTCCCATATCTTGATACCTCTAGTCTTACCCTTACCCCTTAATAGTACCAGTTCCCCATAGCAAGCCCACTATTGTTCATAACAAGTGGTTGGCCTGTCCGGGAGGAACGTTATTATTGTAAAAAATTAGATTTTTGAGTGCCAAAACTAAAAATTCTTGTTTCCGCAGAACGGTTGTGGGCTAGCCTAGGGTCCAGCTCATCTGGCGTAGAACATTCTTTGCACTGACTGGACACCCAGCTGGATCTCTTCACGATTAAGGTTAGTGTGGCCTTGTGTTAGGGGCCGTGCAAATTTTTGTTTTTTCCAATTTTTTAATTTTTAATTTTTTTCTGTGGCTAGGAGCTAAAATTTTTAGTCATGTCATCTGAAATGCAGAGACTGGCAATGAACCCTTCAGTGATAGAGATAAAGAAGCTCAACAAAGCAAATTTAATATTGTTAGGCAAGGAATTGGCCTAGAATTAAATGACGCAGATAGGAGTGGATTTTGATGAATGAAATTTTACGGCATTGTATAGACCAAGAACAG
>WNGS01000337.1:8329955-8341469 GCA_020271785.1 Procambarus virginalis | reverse complement strand
CAGGACTAAAACCCAACACCTCAAGCAAATGCTCAACCCTGCACTGGGTGACATTGCAAAGAACCTCTGGGGAACTAACAGATTCACCAACACATGTCTAGCTGGCAACATTACACCGTCCATAAGACCTATTTTTTTTGGAGCATCCACTCTGTGGCTAAAAAAAAGGATGGAGGGATCAGGCCATATATGTGGGCAATTCTCTCCGGCGTCTCGTCGCAAAGGCAGCCGCAAGAACAGTTAGGATGCAGCGGCCAACATGCTGAAGCCAAAACAGCTTGGGTTGGCATTCCAAGGGTGTGAGGCGGCCGCCATGCAGCTCGAGCCTTCATCGCCATATCACAGACGAAAAGGCCCTTATCAAGCTAGATTTCAAAAATGCCTGCAATTTGGTGCGGAGGGATGCTGTACTCGTGCGGTTCATAGTCATTTCCCTCCCTCTACCCTTTCGGACATTCATGCTACAGTATGGATCTTAAGCTACTTTTTGGCGAACATGAAATTGACTCGCGGGAAGGCGTCCAACAGGGTGACCCCCTTGCTCCTCCCTTTTCTGCTTAGTCATCAAACACGTCACAGAGGTCCTGTACAGCGAGCTTAACATCTGGTTCTTGGGATGGTACCTAGCTGGTTCCCAAGACTCCCTCCTGGAGGACATCAGAAAAATCAGAGCAAGGTGCAGTTTAGGCCTCACCCTGAACCCTTCTAAATGTGAAATAATATGTTCCAACCAGGGCATCGTAGAGAGAAAGAGGGTCTTCTGCCAAAACATCAATAAAACTAAACCTGAAGACAGCACACTCCTAGGAGCTCCCCTGGGGTTGAAAGCCATCGATGAGGTCCTTGATAAGAAAATCGCCGACCTTAAGAGGAGGATGGGAGGATTGAGGATATTGATGCTCATGATGCACTCTACCTCATCACCAGATGTCTGTCCCTCCCCAGGTTAACCTACTTTCTGAGGTGTTCACCATCTTACAGTAGCCAAAAACTAAGTGAGTATGACCGGTTACTGAAATCAATGCTAGAAAAAGCCCTAAACCTCTCTCTTGATGACCTGCAGTGGAAACAAGCCTCTCTTCCCGTAAGACTTGGGGGCCTCGGAGTTCGAACAGCAACGCAAATCGCTGTTCCAGCCTTCCTGTCCTCCTTATCAGCATCCGACGACCTTGTGAAGGAAATTCTACCTGCCCACTTACATCAGCTGGCAGGTGTACATGATCCAATTTTACACGCTGTGCCCAGAGTGGGCCTCTCGTGCAGGCCCATCACCTCAACCACCATCCCAAAAGCCCACAGGCAATCCAGTGGGATGGCCCCATTGTAGACAAAGTTGCTGCAGAGTGCCTGGGTGCTGCATCAACACAGCACGACATTTCGCCTCACAGCAGTAGCAGCCCCTCATGCAGGGGATTTCCTGTTAGCAACCCCAATGTCGGCAACTGGCACGCGTCTACACCACACGCCCTCCGAATTGCTGTGGCCCTCCGCCTTGCTGCCCCAATCCACACCAGATATAGGTGTATTTGGCGAGGTGGTGGCTGACAGGTACGGCCACCATGGCCTACTCTGCCAAAGCACGGGAGGATGGCACTCGAGGCACAGTGAAGTTAACGACATCATCAAGAGGAGCCTCACCACAGCTGGATGCCCAGCGAGAGAGAGCCTCGTTACCTAACGCCCCGTAACTCTGATGCTCTTATTGGTCGCCCGGATGGTATCACAGTGAACCCCTGGAAGAATGGCAAGCAGTTGGTATGGGACTACACGTGCGTATCAACCCTGGCTAACACTACATTGACTCAGTGTTGCACAACCAGGTGGCGCTGCCACCACAGGGAAGCAGCCAAATCCCGTAAGTATAGAGAACTTGATCACCACTACAATTTTGTCCCCATTGCTTCTGAGACACTCGGCGCCTGGGGTAAAAGTGCTACCAGTTTTTTGAAGGAACTGGGTTCTAGGCTCATTGAAACAACAAGGGACCCTAGAGCTGCCAGCTTTCTTTCACCAGCGCCTCAGCGTGGCGATACAGAGGGGAAATGCGCACTGCATCAGGGGTTCCTGCCCGCCATCTGAGGAGCTGGAGGAAACTCGACACCTATGATAACCATCTTTGTAACCTATATGTAACTCCTTTTTGTAACACAGTTCAAATAAAGCAAATAATATGTGACATACAAAAGAAGGGGGTGGTAGGAGAAGAAATATTAGTGTTCAGTGAGAAACCACAAGGTCTCCTCTGAATACGTTTTATTTTCTTCTCCGAGGCTATGGGTCCCCACATTGGCACCAGAGGTGGTACCCTCACAAACTAAAAAAAATATATATATATATATATATATATATATATATATATATATTATAGTTAATATATATATTATATAAATAATATATTATATAATATATATAAATAAATAATAACGGAAAATAGTCAAAAACGCTGAAAGAGAACTTACAACTGAACACTTTCATTGTACTTGGGTGACCAGCTGTTTGATTTAGATTTTGTGGCAAACTTTCTCTTCTTATCAGCCAAGTGAGGACCAATAAGGTTGACCTCGACAAAGGGTCGGAACATTCCTCCTGCTGTTGTTGGCCACCGTAGATCATTAGCTGCCACAACTGCAAAAATGACAAAGGAAAAGTAAACAGAACAATACATAAGGCATATAATAAAACTAGATGTGTTATACTATACAGTGCCATTCAGAAATAGACAAAAATATGTAAAGTACACAAAAATTGAATTGTACCATACATTACTCTGCTTCAGATACATTAAATGCAAAAAATACAAAATATATATGTAAAAGCCTAAGAAATTCAGTTCTTTTTACCTCTAATATTGCAGTACCATATTTGTTGGCATAATAAGTGTATTATGATGCATGAACTTATAACTGCACTATCTAAAACTACCCAAACGTCTTAACGGTTCATCATTCTTTATCAATAGATCATTCAGTTCTAAATATTCAGAATAAATATGAAATAAACTGATCATTGATTAATTATCAATAGGGGTTTTCCACTATGCATCAACTGATGTTCCGGGAGAGGATAATGTATGTCCCTGTGGACCTTTACTGTCTCCTGCATTGCAGATGTGTTCTTCAGGCTTTTTGGGGTTCAGTAATATGGTATGAGCTTGATGCAAAGGGTGACACACACACACACACACTCTTGATATGTATCGACACCCATGCCACCTACCCTTGACACGTACTGACATCCAGCCTTGACATGTACTGACATCCAACCTTGACATGTACTGACACCCAGCCTTGACATACGCTGACACCCACCCTTGACATGTACTGATATCCGACCATGACACATGCTGACACCTGCCCTTGAGACTAGCTGACACCCACCCTTGACACTCGCTGACACCCCACCCTTGACACTCGCTGACACCCACCCTGATGCCTGTAGACATTCATGTATCAACACATTAAGCATGAGGGAATGGACTGTTCCATCAATGCTGGAGGTTATATTTATCAGGAAAGAAGAGATATTTGATATTCAGTATCTTCCACCATTGGGTAAGAGTGACCATATTCTTTTGGAAATAAAATATGCAATGTTTTATAATCTAGAAGAGAACGAGGAAAATGAATTAAGATAAATACTTGATTTTAGGAGAATACACCATGGGGAACTTAACAAGTTTTATAGTGAATCTGATTGGAAAGATTTGCTGTTTAGGTAAGGACGTATATGATATGTATGCCAAATTTTGTGAGATATGATGTAGTTTATTTTTTTTAAATTAACTTTTTTCTGTAGTTCGACAAATTGTAAGACGGCCAGAGAACAAAAGACATGAAAAAACAAAAATAAATGGAATCTACAGGAAGAGACCTAACCCTTAAAAATACCAGCAAAACAAACAAGCAAGAAACAACTACATGGCAGTAAGAAGGGAGAATGGAAGATGCACGCAAAGGATAAAATCCAGATGTTGAAAATGGAAGGAAAACAGATTCACAGAGAATGAAAATGAAATACAGTATGTGAAACACTAAATGAGTAACTACCTAAGTGTAATTACCAAAGTATAGTTACAGGACGAGAGCTACACTCGTGGTGTCCCGTCTTCCCAGTACTCTTTGTTGTATAACGCTTTGAAATGTGTTCCAAAGAATGTGTGTTTGTGCAAATTTTGAGGTTTTCACAGAATCAGACAAAATATATATTTCAGAGAACACAAAGTACATTGAACACAGAATGCAGAGCCCAGTTGATTGACAGTTGAGAGGTGGGACCAAAGAGCCAAAGCTCAACCCCCCCGCAAGCACAACTAAGTGGGCAAGTACAGACACGCGCTGACACCCACCTTTGACATTGATCCGCTGTTCACCCGTTCCAGGATGAGTGTAGAGGTCCACCTGGACACTGATTTCACCAACAGTGCCTTCTTCAGTAGATCCTGAAGGTGAAAAATAGTGAGATCCTAAATGACGAGTGAAGTAAGTGAGATGACCATTGTAAATTAGAAGGTCACTGTAAACTATGAAAAGTATTGAGAGGATCAGTGTAAAATATGAAAGGTTTTAAGGTGACTGTATACTATTAAAGGTACGGAGAGGACGACTGTACCGAGAAGAAGACTACTATAGAAGGTACCGAGTTACTGTACACTTCAGAAGGTATTAAGAATGTTACTGTATACTTTCAAAAGTACTGAGAGAGGTCATTGTAATCTATGGAAGGAAGCTGTAAACTAATGAAGATATTGAGAGGGGCACTGTAAACTATGGAAGGTATTAAGGGAGACTGTATACCACTGAAGGTACTGAGAGGAGGCACTGTAAACTATGTTAGGTATTAAGGGAGACTGTATACCACTGAAGATACTGAGAGGAGGCACTGTAAACTATGGAAGGTATTAAGGGAGACTGTATACCACTGAAAATACTGAGAGGAGGCACTGTAAACTATGTTAGATATTAAGGGAGACTGTATACCACTGAAGGTACTGAGAGGAGGCACTGTAAACTATGGAAGGTATTAAGGGAAACTGTATACCACTGAAGGTAATGAGATGGGCACTGTAAACTATCGAATAATTCTGGCTAAGGTGCAAATCAAGTCAAAACATGTTATATGCTTTGACCAGATTTTTTTACTGTGAACTTAAATTACGTAAAAAAAAAGTACGACACAAGCCCAGTACCACCTCTGAGTTACACAAGATGATCGCTAACTTTATAAGTCAATCTATAATAAAGAACAAGCTCATGTGCTTGTGTTAATGTTTATACTGTATGTAAAATAATCATGTCATGACATGCATAATACAGTATCAATATAATGAATTATCATAAGTAGTTTGTATTACAATTTAATGTTCATTAAAGTTATATACTTCAAAACATTCTTTGAATACTACCATACCAGACTGCAAATTATGCATTAAACGTTTGCATGCAAATACATATACAACTATGCAAATTACATTAAACGTCTACGACATCAACACAACAAATATATAGGGATATGAAAGTTATTGGTAACAGGAAAAAAAGGCATTCCACAGCAGTGGCTTAAACCAAACATTCTCACAACATCCAAGAAAATGCTTTTGTGTAACAAGGTTCAAAATAAAAAAAAACACCAGCTACCATAGTCTCTAGGAAACTGAAGAATGACAAACGTCAAAGAAAAGCCCAAACATCACCAGTGTTGAATATTTTCTTTGTCGTCATGCTGATGGCTGTACTAAGGACTACTTGACATGACACACTCAAGATGGTCTATCAAAAATGCAGTTTTCTTAAATGTTAGATTGTATTTCTGCATGGATAGCTATATATCAAGACTTTAACACTAAGTTGAAATCTCATCACATCTATTAAAAGTAATGCAGTACTGTTCTCTTACATACTCTATTATGAACAATGTTTATAAAAAGATGCTACTTAAAAAATGTAATACAGAATGGTATTTTAGCTTCTGCATTTCTGAATTGTGGTCAAGCATGAGTGAGATGATGGGTAGCTGCAGAAGGAAAATATTGAATCACAAGATGCTCTAGTTTATAATGGATACTACATTCCTCACTAGGCGGAGTGATACCATTCTCTCTAAGGCTGAGTTCGTAAACTCATATCTCTCTAAGGTGGGAACTGTTTAGTCTTGTTCCAGGGCCCAATGCCTTGGGAAGTACAAGGGGCCCTAAAATAAGCACAACAGTATTTGACCATATAATATCTTGTCTCGTCCAGTGCTTGTGATATATCTGGCAATGTTAGACATGAATAATTTCCAGGATAATTAAACTTATTTAAATATTGCACAGGATTCTCACAATCACAGTCACCATGACACATATTTACGAACCCATCAAAATACTAAATATATATTGTGTATATTTTTTTCTTTCTAGGAAGACGCTACACGCTAGAAGAGAGGAGACGAGGCTTGACTGTGCATACTCCCGACCCCCTCAGCTTTACCTCTCTTATCACTCATAGACAGTTTCTTTCTGATTGTCTTTGCCTTAACCGGATCATCATCGTCCTCTGCCTCCGGTTCTTCACCATCCTCCTCCTCTTCTTCTCCTTCTTCCTCCTCCTCTTGCACTGGTTCCTTTTTCTTTTTCTTGGCCTTACCGGGAAACTTAGTGTCGTTTGCGGGAACTTAATGGGAGAAGGGAGGAGTCATGTAGTGCAGCCAGACTCAGGACTTAAGGTTACATCGCAGGTTCTGGTGCTGGTGGCTTTAGTGTGCAACTTGTCTATCATCTGGACTACAACTAATCCAGTCATTTTGTAGCACTACAGCTCTTAATACAGAAACTTATTAAATTATCCTGCAACTGATTTGTTAATTGAACAATTCAGAAAATCTCAGTAATTGTCTTTAAAAATCCAGTACTGTACTGTAACTCTCAAGAAAGTGAAAATTTATGTTGTGATCCAAAAAGCTTCTAGATGATAAGTATTTGAAAAACAACATTTTCGTATTAACAGCATAAATTAATATTTAATTACTGGAAATTAAAATCAATATTTAATAACAAAACAACAATAACACTTTTCAAAGATACAATACTTAAAAAATATTTAAAATTAAATAATATTTAGTAAATTATCTATGTAAATTACTCATACTTAAGATGTGTTGCAAAAGATATTTAACTTCTACATTAAATTAGAAAATACTTAATGGCTAAGTGAAAGAAAGGCAAGATGATGCTGTACTCCTAAATTAACTTAGAAAATGCTGTGTGACTTCAAAGGAAAAAATATTTGATGCTATACTGAAGAAATATCAAGTGCCATGTGCATTAATATAATGTTTGCTGTCTGCAGCACCAGAGTGCTGAGGGGTCGCACATGTTCAAACCCCCGCAGCTACTTGCTTGGAGATGAATAAGTGAACAAATCAAGTGCACTTCACTACTGTACAACAATAACCTAACCCGCACGCATGAAGCAAATTGAAAGTGACGACTTGATAATGGTCCAGGATAAGCTGAAACGATGTCACTTTAATTTCATATATATGTGTGGGTTGGATTATTTGTCTGCCATGTTATTGTGATTGTACTTCTCTGCATTCTGTACAATAGTTCTAAAAAAGAAAATGAAATGACTTGGATGCAAAGGAACAAACAACGATGTGTAATTATCAATGTCCGTCATATAAATGTACAACAATAAACATAGGGGGAAAATGGATTGTTACAACTATAGAGTCAGTAGTTCCCAAAGTTTAAAAGTGTCTAATATATTTTGACTGAGGGAGCAGTACAACTAAATCATCTTAGGCAAATTATTTTGTAACGTCCCACAGGTATTTTGGTGGTACATTACTTATATTCAATTGGGAAACCTTTGACAAGATGCTGGCTTCCTTTTCTCGTTGAGGCCACTAGACATGGAAGCCCTCGGTTAAATACTTTTTTTTTTTTCAAAGACAATCACTGCTCTGAATAAGTTGCCCCATTGTAGAACATATCCTCTCATACAGCCTTCTATGAAGACCATATATATACTGTATGTATATATGTGTGTGTGTGTGTGTGTGTGTGTGTGTGTGTGTGTGTGTATATATATATATATATATATATATATATATATATATATATATATATATATATATATATATATATATATATATATATATATATATATATATATATATATATATATATATATCTCATTAAATATGACCGCATATTCTGTATTTACTATCTTCTGATTTAGGGCTTCTATCCCTCTAACTATTTTCTTAGCATCAGGGCTTAGCTGAAATAGGAGTTCTCCAAAACTCATTTTCGTAATTTCCGGGTGAAGAAAAGAGGTGAATTACTATAGAATGTATTACACTTATTTATACAATATGCACAACGTTTCGAACCTCCATGGTTCATTCTCAAGTGAAGAAATTTTACAATGTAGTTGATTTTATACCCGCACTGGGTCATTAAAATTTCTTCACTTGAGAATGAACCATGGAGGTTCGAAACGTTGTGCATATTGTATAAATAAGTGTAATACATTCTATAGTAATTCACCTCTTTTCTTCACCCGGAAATTACGAAAATGAGTTTTGGAGAACTCCTATTTCAGCTAAGCCCTGATGCTAAGAAAATAGTTAGAGGGATAGAAGACCTAAATCAGAAGATAGTAAATATAGAATATGCGGTCATATTTATTGAGACATGTTATATATATACACACACACACACACACACACACACCCAAACAGCCTTCATTGTAGATCATGGCTCCCCATACAGCTGTAATTCAAAATAAGAAAATTGTGTTCTATTACTAAGTATTAACCTAAGACCTATTACATGTACCAACAACTTTGGCTTTCCATTGTTGGGAACAATAAGCCAGTTAGCATTACCCAGGTTCCCCTTTCCAATGACTGACTTCTCCCAGGATACTACCTATTGACACCTTGGTGAACAGAAGCATCAGGTGTAAGGAAACATGGCCAAATGTCTTGAACTGACTGCACTAACTATTGTACTACGGGTCACAATAAACATATATATATTTCCATAAGTTATTACTGTATCCTAAATTTAAATTTGTTTGTAAATTATCATTATTTGTATTAGCTAGAAATGCAAGTCACTTTAATGTTCAATTGAAAATTATAGAATTATTTTTTTTTATAAATTAGAATGACATAGTTGTTCATTTGCCTGAATGCGATAAAAACAATACCTATTGATCTGTCAGCGATTACACACTCTCAACTCTCTCTTGCTTACATTTTCTTTCTCCTACCGTCCTACCTACTATCTCTCCCTCCCCACCACTCTCTCTCTCACAACTCTCTCTCTCCTCTCACACTCCTCTTCTGCTCTCTCTCACACTCTCTCTCTCTTCATCCACTCACTCTGACTCTCCTCTCTCTGCTATCTCAATATAACGTCTTTTCATCTCCCTCTACTCTGCACTCCTCTCTCCTCTCTCTCATCTCTCCTCACTCACTCTCCTCTCTCCGCTGCTCCTCCTTCTCTTCCTTCTCTCATCCTCACTCCTCACTTCTCACTCTCATCTCCACTTACAAGTACAGTGGGTATGATCTTTAGTTCAGTTCCCATGGTGGTACCTTTGCCCATTTGTTGACTTCAATACTATGGGAGACCCACGATCCCATGATTTTGACAAACATTGTGTAGGCCTATTCCTTGCTACAGCCCGCATAAACAAGGGGTCCCTGGGGGTCCACGATGCCGTATAGTTGAATCCACCATGACCCGAGGACCAATGAGGTCGCAGATACCTGGTGGAGTCGCAGAGGCAGTGCAAGCTGGTAGGTGTGCTGGTATTGGACAACTACATAACATGGATGTAGGTCGCTAGCATAAAGGCACAGGCATACGAATAATATTACTACATACACAAACATACTTGATGGGTGCAGGGGCAGTTCAAGGACACATTATTGCTAAGTATATAGATAATACACAACACAGGTAGTGGTTGTTGGAATGAAGATGCAAACAGGCTTCACTGTGATACATACACAGATATTCAGAGATGAAGCAATGCTGGTAGGGGCTGGTGGCTCCTGTCATGGAAGATACATAACATTATATATATATATATATATATATATATATATATTATATATATATATATATATATATATATATATATATTAACCTATATGTAACTCCTTTTTGTAACACAGTTCAAATAAAGCAAATATATATGTGTACATACAAAAGAATTGTGGTGGTAGGAGAAGAAAATATTAGTGTTCAGTGAGAAACCACAAGGTCTCCTCTGAACCACAAGGTCTCCTCTGAATACGTTTTATTTCTTCTCCGAGGCTATGGGTCCCCACATTGGCACCAGAGGTGGTACCCTCACAAACTTTTATATATATATATATATATATATATATATATATATATATATATATATATATATATATATATACAGTATAATATATATATATAATTACAAAAATACATACTTCAGATGTTACATACAACTATTCTACTTTATGAAAACTACAGTGGCAGGATGTGCATTTTTGTGATACATAGCACTTAAAAGTGGTTCTGTGGCATAGCAATACACCAATATTTGGTCAAGTTTGAAGGCATATTGTCTTTATAACATAAACAAAAAAATGTGGCTGCTGGAAATAATATTAATAGCTTATTAAGACTTTCTAAGTGATATTTAAACTTTGCTGGCTAGCAGGGGGGGGGGGATGCAAATACAAATTCATAAGAACACAGTCACAGTGATATGTATACCCCACAGCTGAGTATAATGTACACCATAGTAGTGCTGATACATTGGGTTGAGAGGTGGGTCCAAAGAGCTGAAGCTCAACCCCCACAACAAGCACAACTAGGTGATTACAACTGGATGAGTACATTATGCTGAAGGATACATTCACATGGCAGCTCGTGTACGCACAGGTGGTGACACGTATACACACACACACACACACACACCAACACACACACACACACACACACACACACACACACACACACACACACACACACCACACACACACACACACATTCCTTCTAGTTTCAAAGTGTTATATGACAAAGAGTGCTGGGAAGACGGGACACCACGAGCGTAGCTCTTCATCCTGTAACTACACTTAGGTAATTACACACACACCCACACACACACACACACTCCACTGGTAGATTTCACTTCTTAATGTACAGCATAAGGTGCAGAATACAGTTTTAGATGAAACAAGTTCATGGGTGAGTGTGGAGTATATTTATGTAATTGAGAAATTGGATTGAAACATTTGTTTATATACTAAATAGATGGAAGAGCTAGGTCTCACACACACACACACACACACACACAACACACACACACACACACACACACACACACACACACACACACAACACACACCACACACACATATACATTAGAGCAAAACAACAGTATATATTAGCCTTGTATCTATGTATTCATGAACAGAGAACTCTTCATGTATGCCATATAAGTTAATTACCACTCGTGTATGAAGTAAATAAAT
>WNGS01000337.1:8298346-8310681 GCA_020271785.1 Procambarus virginalis | reverse complement strand
TCCAGGGTCGGGGTTCAGGTGATCTGGTGTAGGATAACAGCCTAAGGATTAGGAGGAACTTATCCTTAGGTATCCTTGAAGTAGGATAAGGAACTTCAATACCTTTCCTAATGAACCCTTGTCTTGGTTTAAATAAACAATTCATATTAGAGAGCGTTAAGGAACCTCTCCTTAAAGATCAAACGAGTTACAGTGCGTTTTAACTTTATAAACTACTAACTACTTGTTTAAATCGCGTTGGAGCATGTTTTAAAATGCTAATAAATAAATAACAATGCTAAAAATAATTTTTTTTTTTGTAAACAAAAACCAAAGCCTTTTGTAACTCCCGTACCTCTATCCTTAGACCAGCTGACCAATCAGCTGACCCCTGTGGCACACAGCTGTGAGTAACGTGTATATCCCAATCAATCCAATCCTCAATATCCCAGTCCATCCCAACCATCCCCAGATCACCAGTATCAGCAGATGTTGCTGATATTGGCGACAAAAAGCCTCAACTTACGGGCTCGCCATAGCCCGTGCTGCTTGGAATTTTGTTGTTCCAGTTGATGAGTTTATAACATCATCATCCTGCCAGGTCTTACGGGTTATTCATGCCCGTGCGCCACCTCTTAGGGTGGCGTAATCTTTATCATTTAATCCTGCCAGGGTCAGGCTAGGTATGTGACTCTCGCACTCTGTAGCCTGCCACCCACACCTGTAGCCTGCCACCCACATCTGCAGCCTGCCACCCACATCTGCAGCCTGCCACCCACATCTGCAGCCTGCCACCCACACCTATAGCCTGCCATCCACATCTGCAGCCTGCCACCCACACCTGTAGCCTGCCACCCACACCTGTAGTCTGCCACCCACATCTGCAGCCTGCCACCCACATCTGCAGCCTGCCACCCACATCTGCAGCCTGCCACCCACATCTGCAGCCTGCCACCCACACCTATAGCCTGCCATCCACATCTGCAGCCTGCCACCCACACCTGTAGCCTGCCATCCACATCTGCAGCCTGCCACCCACACCTGTAGCCTGCCACCCACATCTGCAGCCTGCCACCCACATCTGCAGCCTGCCACCCACATCTGCAGCCTGCCACCCACATCTGTAGCCTGCCACCCACACCTGTAGCCTGCCACCCACACTTGTAGCCTGCCACCCACATCTGCAGCCTGCCACCCACACCTGCAGCCTGCCACCCACACCTGTAGCCTGCCACCCACATCTGTAGCCTGCCACCCACATCTGCAGCCTGCCACCCACATCTGTAGCCTGCCACCCACATCTGTAGCCTGCCACCCACATCTGTAGCCTGCCACCCTCATCTGCAGCCTGCCACCCACATCTGTAGCCTGCCACCCACATCTGTAGCCTGTCACCCACATCTGCAGCCTGCCACCCACATCTGTAGCCTGCCACCCACACCTGTAGCCTGCCACCCTCATCTGTAGCCTGCCACCCACATCTGTAGCCTGTCACCCACATCTGTAGCCTGCCACCTTCATCTGCAGCCTACCACCCACATCTGCAGCCTGCCACTCACATCTGCAGCCTGCCACTCACATCTGCAGCCTGCCACCCACATCTGTAGCCTGCCACCCACACCTGTAGCCTGCCACCCACACCTGCAACCTGCCACCCTCTATACCAGACGTGGCCACACATGAATATATGCTAATTAGCATATATTCATTTTCTTCTCTTCTCCACGGACAGGGTTAGAGATTTTGTTAAATATATAGTTCAGTGATTTATTGAGCAATTAACCACAGAAGATGACTGTAGTGCTTTTAAAATGCTAATCTAACCTACATACATCACATGTGTAAGTACGCAGGTTTAGGTCTATCCCACATAAACAGTTTGTTGTTGTTATAGATTCAGCTACTCGGAACAAGTTCCAAGTAGCACGGGCTATGGTGAGCCCGTAGTGGACTTACCTGGCACAGGAGCGGGGCAAGTAGCACGGGCTATGGTGAGCCCGTAACTTACCTGGCACAGGAGCGGGGCAAGTAGCACGGGCTATGGTGAGCCTGTAGTGGACTTACCTGGCACAGGAGCTGGGCAAGTAGCACGGGCTATGGTGAGCCCGTAACTTACCTGGCACAGGAGCGGGGCAAGTAGCACGGGCTATGGTGAGCCCGTAGTGGACTTACCTGGCACAGGAGCGGGGCAAGTAGCACGGGCTATGGTGAGCCCATAGAGGACTTACCTGGCACAGGAGCGGGGCAAGTAGCACGGGCTATGGTGAGCCCATAGTGGACTTACCTGGCACAGGAGCGGGGCAAGTAGCACGGGCTATGGTGAGCCCGTAGTGGACTTACCTGGCACAGGAGCGGGGCAAGTAGCACGGGCTATGGTGAGCCCATAGAGGACTTACCTGGCACAGGAGCGGGGCAAGTAGCACGGGCTATGGTGAGCCCGTAGTGGTCTTACCTGGCACAGGAGCGGGGCAAGTAGCACGGGCTATGGTGAGCCCGTAGAGGACTTACCTGGCACAGGAGCGGGGCTGAAACCATTAACAGTGTTGGAGGTGGGTGTTATAGTGGTGGTGGAGGCGCGCGTGCTCAAGAGCGCGTTCTGGCCAGGGGGCCCCCCTTGAAGGCCCCCTGGCCCTTAACCCCCCCCCTCCCCCCCCTCCCGCTTTCTAACAACAGACCCCTATCAACCACTCCTCTCCCATCCAGTCTGTCCTCCTGTCCACTCTATCCTGACACGCCTGGATAGGCGCCTGATAGCTGAATGGACAGCGCTACGGATTCGTAGTCCTGAGGTTCCGGGTTCGATTCCCTGTGGAGACAAATGGGCAAAATGTTTCTTTCACCCTGATGCCCCTGTTACCTAGCATCAGGATTGTATCTGCCATTTGGTCCCCTTGTGTTCGCTCTTCTTTTTTCAACGCTAGGTTTCATTCCTTTGCATTTGTTTCCGTTAAACTCTAGTAGCCAGTTATTGGACCATTGTTTCATACTCTCAGTGAACTTGCGGTTGCGATTTTCATCCTCTACAGATGTTCTACGTCACCAGATTTAAATGGATGATGTATAGTTTCTTAAGGAACTCCTTAGAATAGTCTTGGCGGCCCTGGGAACACAAACCGTAACTGACCCAATTTTCCGCTTGTTACAACTTGTTATAAAGTTGTTACATCTTGGCTTAACGTTGGTACAACTTGTTATATTGGTTATAACTGGTTAGGAGGTGTTTAAATCTTGTTTGAACGTTGTAGCAACGTCGTAGTTACGGTGTGTGTTGGTGGGACGTGTGTATTGTCAGTGCCGGAGTCCGCAGCACCAGGCTGGCACCCCACACCTTATTGAGCGCCAAACGTCAAGCTAAACCTACTAGAGGTTTACGACACGGCTGATGGCAGTACTGAGGGCCTTGGGCGATATTCACGAAGCAGTTACGCAAGTACTTACGAACCTGTCCATCTTTTCTCAATCTTTGGCGGCTTTGTTTACAATTATTAAACAGTTAATGAGCTTCGAAGCACCAGGAGGCTGTTTATAACAATAACAGCAGCTATTGGGAAGTTTTCATGCTTGTAAACTGTTTAATAAATGTAACCAAAGCCGTCAGAGATTGAGGAAAGATGTACAGGTTCGTAAGTGCTTGCGTGACTACTTAGTGAATTTGGTCCCAAGTCTTCCTAGAAAGCGAGCATTTTCCCACTACTTGGAAGATCGTAGGGATCGCACGTGAACATTCTGGATAAATAGAGAAGCCAAAGGAGACTTGATCGCAACATACGAGATTGCTTACCATGTCAGAAAACAGAAGAGGACGCGGGAGTCAATTAGAAGCACGAATGAGTCGGAGGTAAATTCGAAAGCTAACTTTAGGTATCGTCTGAACTAATAGCTCTTAACTAATGTCAAGAGCTGACTATTGTAGCATACGTTCTATACCTAGAGAGTCACAGCAAGTCACAGCCTCGCTCCTGTGCCAGGCAAGTCCACTATGGGCTCGCCATAGACCGTGCTACTTGGAACTTTTTGTTCCAAGTAGTGAATCTAAATCAACAATAACAACCTGAAGTTTAATCCCACAATAACAGACGAGTTAGGTGTGTATACAATCTCTCATAACTAGTCACTGACAAGCTTACTTAGCAAACACACACACATACACACACAACACACACACACACACACACACACACACACACACACACACACACACACACACACACACACACACACACTCAGATCATGCCAGCAAGGCAGGCAGCCCGCCTGCTATCATATCTCACACGATATTCCCCCATTTCTTCAACTTTCCTTCGCCTGGACATCTCCAGCAGCTTTACTCTCCATAAAAACAAACCCTCCCACCCCGATGATGGATGGAAGGATTGAGTGAGTGGCAGCGGACCCTCCGGCCCCACAAACTTGACAAAAACTGAAGCCTCCAGCTGATGCGTGCCGCTTATCTTGGCCGCCATCAGGTGAAGAACGCCCGCGCGCGAGTCTTTGCTGAAGAGTCGCATCGACCGGTTCCCCCCGAGGGGCCGGGCAGCCATGGATGATGTCTCCGGAATGCGGAACTTGGGAGGCTTTTGTACCGTTTTGAGAGTGCTTCGTCGGCGCTCTTGGATTATTCCCATGTACTGGATCAGGAATCTGTCGTCTACAATTGGTATTATATCACTTGTTCCCGCCATTCACCTCGTGCGCTGCTCACCTGGTGTTACGGATGTTGGGCTATCTTTTTGGACTGTTATCCTTCCAGACTCCAGCTTCCAGGACGAGCGTCAGTTCCACATAAGAGTCCACGCTAAACCATCCTCCGCTTCGCCACAATAACCAATAAGAATCCGGATACCGTTGGCTCCGAATATTCTGGCAAACCGGTTAGGTGGCAAACGCTGGATCGGAAACCTATTATTAGCCGAACAGTCTGTTATCTAAATCATTCGTCAATCGTTTCGTTTTTTTTTTCATAATGTAAATCCTGTTTATTTTTTATTTATCTGAAATTTGAGTGGCGTTGGAGAGTGGATTGTTACGATGACATCATCGGTCATCTAAACAGCCAGATACACCTGTTAAAACAGCCAGATACACGGTTAAAACAGCAGATACACCGGTTAAAACAGCCAGATACACCCGGTTAAACAGCAGATACACCGGTTAAAACAGCCAGATACACCGGTTAAACAGCCAGCTGGCNAAACCCGTAGGTGGTAGATTTTTGGAGCTTTGTACTTTGATATATCCCTTGTGTTGTCCACGCTCCCTCCCCGCTCCCTCACACTACACTTCCTCACACCTCATGCCGTGCCCCAACTTCCCGCCCGTCCTCATAAACGTCTGTCATTCGAGCCGTAAAAGCACCCAGTTAATTACTACATAGTCGCGAGTCCAACCCGATATTCAACGGCATTTTACAGTTTGTTGTTGCTAGCTGGTTGAGTTTCTGCAGCAAGGAAGTGTGTGTATGTGTGTGTGTGGTATGAGGAGCAAGAGCTGTGTTCACTAGGGCAGGGCTGGACCAGAATTGATGTGGGTTCTCACACACACACACACCACACACACACACACACACACACACACACACCACAACACACACAACCACACACACACACACACACACACCTGAGGCAGGTGTATCCATCGCCAGCCTCGCCACCGACGCCTCGAGTGAAGCTTGTGTGGAAATATATGACTGAATGCAGAGAATAAGTCACAGTAACGTAGGTGAGTATGAATCAATGCAATGCACATGTATGAAAGGAAAAAATAAGGTGATGCGTTTCGGTCGGTGTGTTCCGGCGGTCTTGTTAAGTCACGAGTTGATATGGACCGTTTCGGTCCGAGATGGACAGAAACGTCGCTACTTTTTCTCTATATATGTGTGTGGGTTTGATTATATACGACAGACTCTTGGAGTCTTTGAATATTTAAAGGAGGGTTTTGATTTGACTCTTTGAGTTATGTCCGACTTACAAAATGAAAATATATTTGTAATATTAAAAGGTTCTTTGAAAGGCAAAATAATGAATTTGTTCGTGGTTTCTAATTCGAGAACGTGGTCGTGGTTTCTAATTCGAGAACGTGGGTCGTGGTTTCTAATTCGAGAACGTGGGTCGTGGTTTATAATTCGAGAACGTGGGTCGTGGTTTCTAATTCGAGAACGTGAGTCGTGGTTTCTAATTAGTTTCAACTTCTTTACTTGGCGCATCCCGCTTAGTTACATCTTTATTAGTAAAGACGTTCCCACTTCTCTATAACTAATTTTTGTCTACTTTCACTCTACGACGTCTTCTACTTGCTTAACTAAACGAGCTTTGGCGTTCAGTTCCTGAACCCATTATGTGCCTCTGTAATCCTGTCCACCATCGTCCACGGGATGGGTATGGGGTGCATAATAGAGAAATGAACCTCTTCTGCTGTTCCTCACTTTGAACATTTGCTTCTTTGTTTATTTGTCAACTTTCCCCTTTAAATCTTACACGTTGTTGTCATGTCCTCTCTGCTTATCTTGCCTCCAATGTGGTAAGTTGCAGTTTCCTTAATCTTCCGTCGTGTCCTTATCTAAGGAACGAGCCTTTTAAGTATTTCTCTGCCTTATCTAATTATTCAGGTTTGGTTCCATGTTCGGGCTGCATACTCAAGCGTTGGTATTATGTAGGTTGTGTAGCCTATACAAATTTTGTTCGAGTTCCTGGAGGCTTTCCATAAAGTTAAGACACATACTGCCGTATTAGCAGAGGCCCTCATAAGGAATATTCTCTACACAGATTCTAATAAAACTCGTTCATATTCCTTCCATTTTGTTGGAGTGTGTACGTGTTAGGAATGATGCCCAGCGCCCTCTGCTTCCTGTTTAGGGTGACGTATGGGCACAACATTGGCTGTCTTCCAGGTAACTGCTGTCTCTCTGACAGCTTTTGGAATAGCTTGCACACTCCCAGAGAATTGGATTTAACGAAGCCTTGCAAGGGTTGGGTTTAAGGACTTACTTGTCAGTGACTTGAGGACCACCAGAGGTGCATTGTCTGTAACGAGGCATCTTGAGGTAGATAATACTTCGCCTGCCCTTGGTCACCAGTCCCCTAGGAGAGGGCAGTAGTGAAGATTAACGTGGGGCATATATATTGACCGCTTCCCCCCCCCCTTGGTTATCTATATATAGATAACCAGGTTATCTGTGCATCGAGATTCTTTCCGGTAATCAAAGCCCTCTCTCTCTCTCTCTCTCTCTCTCTCTCTCTCTCTCTCTCTCTCTCTCTCTCTCTCTCTCTCTCTCTCTCTCTCTCTCTCCTCTATCTTTCTCTTTCTCTTTCTCTCGTACAATGGTCCACATTGTTACTGTAGGTACCGTCGAAACAGGAGGATTGGTTGTTTGCAGTACTGGAAGGGATGACGGTAGTTAATGAACGAGAGGGGGGGATTGCAAGATTAACAATTTTGGCAGCCTCTGGGATGCTCTCAGACGTAGGTTCGAATCCTCGTCACGGCCCTTGTGGATTTGTTCTTAGGCAGTCTCTTGTTTTAATAATTCTATATTTGATCTCATGGCGTTGATATAATATTATTTGGTTGTCGTTCATCGCAGACATGACGAACATTTGTCGTTTTATAATATATATACATTGTAGAATTACTGTATAATGATCTATGAGTACTACTATTTTCTTGTGTAAAGGAATAATGCATTTGAATCTTGTTAACGAAGCCAGTTTGCCATTGAATGAATAACCGCTTGTAAGTACACGTAGAGCTGCAGTAGACAGTTTCAGAATACGTGACCCCGAACACTAGAGTGTAATTAGTTATGACACTGTATGGCTTACGGGGGGTGGGGGTTACGGGCTCACCATAGTCCGTGCTACATGGACACTTCGTTCTGAGTAGCTAAATCTAAAACAACAACAACAACAACAACGTCTGTATGGTTCGTGATGAGTTACTATGTGTGGCTCATCCTGCAACCCGTCCTCGCAATTCGTATAGTCAATATTGACTTATTAAATACGTGCATAGGTGACATACTAAACATAATAGTTTCCCCTTGAAAAGCTTCATAGCATCCTGCTGGTATTCTGTGGCTCCTTATCCCGATACTGCTCCTTCGTGTCCCCTATCCTGCCGCGGGATGAGAATTAGCTCTCATCATACCTCCCCGTCTCTTTACACACACAAATCACAATAGCGTTATGCATCAAATGAACAATCTCTCGGACGTAAGTTCGAACCCTCGTCACGGCCCTATGTAGATTTGCTCCCTGTCTCACCTTCACTTAGGGAGCACTCTGGCTTTTCTGAAACATATTTTTGTGACGCTAATGAGGCGCCGAGGTCCCATGCCGGTGTTGCGTACTCTAATGTCGGTCAGATGGGCGTGGTGTGTAGGAGCCTGAAGAATTCCTTGGTGTAGTGTGTGTAGACTCCTGAAGGATTCCTCGCTGAGGCTCTGAGGCTCCTTACCCGTCTCCGGCAGCCTTGCATATACCACTGATGCAATCTTGTACATGTGTAACCTAAATGATAAGTTTGGTGTACATAAGGGCATTAGAAAATATAATCATCTACATGAGGCCAATTGGCCCGTTAGAGGCAGCTCTTTATTGATGCTCAACTATATGTGTCTAACCTTCGCTTGAAACAATCATGTCATTCCTCATCTATTATAGTCCCCGGGTAATTAGCATCATGAATTAACAACCTTATTTCCAAAACTATATTTGCTGAAGTTTTTATTTTTCCTGAATCTAAAGTAATCAACTTTGAATCCATTGTTTCGTGTGTTTGTGTTGATATATTTAACACCTTAGGGTCGAGGTACTACAGTCGGGTTCTCTCCCGACTCACAATCGGGTATTTCGGGTTCGAATCTCTTGGGGGAACAGAAATGGTTGGGTGCGTTCACATATCACTGAATGCTCTCCTCCCCCTCCCTGTTCACCTAGCAGTAAAGATGCACCCCAGGAGTTAGTTCCTGTCTTTATATATAATATATATATATATATATATATATATATATATATATATATATATATTCTTGTCAACACGTTTTAATTTTGCTTCCTGAAAGATGGTTCCCTTCAGTTAATCCGTCAACATCATCTTCCTCTTCTGCCGTACCTACTCTCATAACGTTGCATTTGTTAGGATTGAACTCGTCGAGCCACTTGTCTCATAAATCCTGTAGTTTGTTGGGCTTTGTCCCGTGTTGCAACTTTGGTGCAGTTCTCGACCTTTGTGCCATTGTGAGGTGACGACAGGAAGGACTTTACGCTCAGGGGAACTATCGGCTCCAAGCCGGTTGGGCCATCGAATCTTTGAATTATTTTTTCTTGCTTTTACACACAAGCTTGTGTACATTTTGTTCGTGCTGTGAACTGTGCGTTAAAGGGTCGTTTGATTTATTCCAGACAAATGGTATAGTGGCGCTGCTTTGCAACCGGTGCAACCTATGCATCTTTGCATTATCCGGTTTCTTTGTGACATGTATATCCGGATCATGTCCCTGTGTAACGTGTAGCCGGTTTGTATTACACAAGTAGCGTGTATCTAGTCAGTGACCATGTATAGTGTGTTCACGTCCGTGTATAGCCAGGTATACACCCATGTTAAGCAGTACGAGCGGACGATATGCTCGTACAAGGGCAGGAGATGTGCACCATATGTCTGTGTAAATGAACGAATTTTTGTCGCTTCCTGATCTCCATCACTGTTTGGGTCTTGCGTTTAATTATCCCTCTCGAGATTAACAAATTAAAATTCAGCAGTGTTAAGCAGAGACATATAAATATATATAAATATAGATATATCTCCTTCTGAAGATGTATTATTAAATACGAAAGTACTTAAGGAAATTCCTGTCTTAATCCTTCTCACGGGAGACATCTTTCGTCACGCAGGGTGCAGTAGCACCTCCACAGATCTCCAGTATCATCTGTTGATACTGGTAATGGCTCTAAAGGGCCACCAGTACGGGCTATTCATGCCCGTGCCACCTTTTGGGTGGCTTAATCTTCATCAATCAAATCTTCTAATCCTTCTTTCGTGGTCTGACACTGTCGCGGTGTTCATTATGTGTTAATTTCTTAGTGATTTACACACATATATGTGTGTGTGTATATCACGAAAATAAACACGTGATTAA
The DNA here is from genome assembly GCA_020271785.1 of Procambarus virginalis. Lineage (NCBI taxonomy): Eukaryota > Metazoa > Arthropoda > Malacostraca > Decapoda > Cambaridae > Procambarus > Procambarus virginalis. The sequence continues at coordinate 8,300,570 of WNGS01000337.1, read as the reverse complement.
AAATGTGACAGTGTCAGACCACGGAGGAAAAATGAAACAGGAATTTCCTTAAGCACTTTCGTATATTAATACATCTTCAGAAGGAGTTACTCCTTCTGAAGATGTATTAATATACGAAAGTACTTAAGGAAATTCCCGTTTCATTCTTCCTCCGTGGTCTGACATTGTCACACATATATGTGTGTCTCGACTTAACAATGAATTTTGTAGACCATTCTCCTGTTTAAATGGTAGTTTGTGCAGCTATGTGCACCACAGTACAAAGGTTGACGTTCTAAGCAATTAGATAGTAGAACTTTGTACTATTCACTTTATATAGCTGGGGAACAGTGAAGCTAAAACACTAACTTAAATATTCCTAGGCCTAGTATGGCACATATATGTACTATATTAGGCCTCATATATCGTGTGTTAGGCCTAGGAAGGTTAGGTTAGTTCGTCTTTGCAACATAAGTAGAAAATAGTTTTTCCTTTTTGTCCAACTCAATAGTGCCGATTTCTACTTTCTAATTTCGTTGTACGTCGGTATATATATATATATATATATATATATATATATATATATATATATATATATATATATATATATATATATATATATATATATATATATAATTATATATATATTATATATATATAATTATATATATATATATATATATATATATATATATATATATATAGTCCTCATCGTTACTATAAGTACTATCGAAACGGGAGAATGTGCTGAATTTTGGGATATTGAGCAACATTGGGATTTAATGGTAACCTTCTGGCCATTTTTAGGCTGGCGTGACCTTGAAAACATTTTAAAACATACAACTAAAACCACCTTTTTGTTCTTAATAATTAGTAAAACATTACAGCGACTGATGTCGCAAAATTATCAAAATAATTCTACCTATCATACTTTGACTGTAATAGACAAATGTATATAGGACATTTTTCTGAGTTTCCCTATAGCACCCATTCCTTCATATATGTATACATATAAAGGGCGCCTGACAGCTGAGTGGGCAGCGCTTCGGATTCGTAGTCCTGAGGTTCCGGGTTCAATCCCCGGTGGAGGCGGAGACAAATGGTCAAATAGTTTCTTTCACTCTGATACCCCTCTTATCTAGCAGTAAATAGGTACCTGGGAGTTAGACAGCTGCTACTGGTTGCTTCCTGGAGGGGGGGGGGGTGTAACAAAAAGGAAGCCTGGTCGAGGACCGGGCCGCGGGGACGCTAAGCCCCGAAATCATCTCAAAATAACCTGCTGCCACGGAATGAAATGATTGAAATGGTGAGATGCTGTTGTTGTTATAGATTCAACCACTCGGAACAAGTTCCAAGTAGCACGGGCTATGGTGAGCCCGTAACTTACCGTGCACAGGAGCGGGGCAAGTAGCACGGGCTATGGTGAGCCCGTAACTTACCTGGCACAGGAGCGGGGCAAGTAGCACGGGCTATGGTGAGCCCGTAGTGGACTTACTTGGCACAGGAGCGGTGCCAAAATGGTGAGAAAACGCCGAAGATCACATACCACGAGGCAGGGATAGGGGGACACGATAGGAGAGACGGAGTGAAGGAACAATGCCTAACCACTTGAGACATCGGAGGTAGAACCCCAAATCTCCAGAAGGTGGGGGTGGGGGGGGGGGGGGAAGGGGAAGTCGTCGTCGCACCGACCACACAGTTGTACTCGGTAGACGCAGAAAAACAAATGTGAGTGCTGCCAATCGCTTCTGCTGACTTTGGAGAGGTATTCAGGAGCCAGGCTATATAAGTCGGTGGGGGTCTTGCAATGCGGGCTCACCATAGCCCGTGCTACATGGACACTTCGTTCTGAGTAGCTAAATCTAAAACAACAACAATAACTTTCAATCCGCTCTTGAGATACGAGACCTCCTCACGTCTAGGCGTCTTGGGTACGCAAGATCAGTCTTCTTCTCTATCCAGTGCCCATTGCCTTCTAGGGCATCAGCTTGGGGTAGGGGGGGCGTTAGTAAGTCAACATTACAATGTTTCAGATCGGCTTGATAGGACGTTATCGGGTATATGAAGGACACGGGCCGCTAGGAGTCTGCATTTGGTTATCCTGGTGGGTCTCTTTGCTATCCGCATTGTGTTATCCTAGCGAAGACAAATTAAATTAGAGATCTGCATAAACTTTGGCAAGAAATGCTTTTGGGTTATGCCATTAATTTTCCTCGTGGCTTTCTATGCATAAGAAATATATTTT
>WNGS01000337.1:8287893-8297921 GCA_020271785.1 Procambarus virginalis | reverse complement strand
GGCGGAATTGAAGGGGATGGCGGTGTGTTGCATCGGTGATGGAGCAGCAGGACTTGCATCATCAGCAGTGTGAGGTGCCCAGTGTCACTCGGGCAGCCAGCGGGTGAGGGAGGCGCTCTGCTCCTCCTCCAGGTGATTAATTACTTGCGTGAGATAAAGCTGATAAAACACCACCTTTTTTCCCCGAAGCTCAGACGGTTCGAACCGCGGACTGACCGAAACAATGCAGTGATGTGACTCTTGTCCTCGACGCAGTAATGTAAATAATTATTAAGTGTAAAAAGGAATATATATATATTGTCCTGCCAGGGTGATGGATAATGTATAATCCTGACCCGCACACGCCAGACAGGTTATACACATTATACACGAAGGAAGTATATACACCTTATCGTCTCGGGTTGCAGGGGACGGAGGCAGGTGTTGGCGACGGACGTCTTGGGTTAAGGCACTAGTGGCTCTTATTGTGCAACTCTTAAGGTACTCTCGGGTTGTTAAGCCATATCGGGGGAGGGTGGTAAACGAGACGACTGCTATTTTAAGAGTCGGTGTAAATAAGATTATCTACGTAGCCCTCGAGTGATAAAATTGGTCTATTTTTGATAGATTAAATGTGGCCAAATAGAACTTCGTAATTTGCTATTTGAAGACAAATACAAAATACAAAACAGTTCTGAAGTTAACAGTTCGCTGGCGTTTGGCTAACTTGATATTCATGCTATTTGAACAACTTAATCCATTTTCATTAAGGAGTAATAATTTTCAGAGCGGAAATTATAACAATTTTGCTCGCCCTTTACTACATAACGCATAGACCACCCATAATCTAATTAGCATTCCAAGCGTAGCCTCCTAATCTTTATGCAAAACCTTGTACCGTACACCTTTGCAGAGCAGACTTGCTTGTATAAGGGCTGATGAGATGCTATTGGATACTCCGGGAGGTGACATAATCTGGCCAGGAACGCGAATCAATGTATCGCTGTTACTTATGGCCATATGTTTGTTTTATGATGTGCTGGATGAATGCGGCTCTCAGTCACTTGCATACTGGTACTAATACCTTGTTGTAGTTTCTGTGCACGGACCGTGGTTCTAGTTCTGTGCACGGACCGTGGTTCTAGGTTCTAGTTCTGTGCACGGCTATGAGTCTAATTCTGAACACGAATTTCCGTTAAATGGCACAGATTCCTTGGCCTCCCTCGTAATTGCTCAATTGGAGAATCGACAGCCTCTAATCTTCGACAGTGGTGCCTATAGTATGGACAAGACAACCACTCTACTTTTCCCGTTTTAAGGAACATTAAACGAGAGCAATTTTGATTTTCGGTTATGAATGATTTGTGTGAATTAATGTCATACCTGCCCATCCTCTTGTTTACGTAATATTTACAGTCATCATCGTTCGTACATTGACGTAAAAGGCAATTAGAAAGTAGAAATCGGTACTATTGAATTTGGACAAACTGCAAAAGTTTTTGAACTGATGTTGCAAAGAAAATTTATAATATAACCTTACCTAACCATCATAGACCTAATAGTATATAGTACATATGTGCTAGGCATAGGAATGTTAAGTTTAGTTTATTTTTATGGAATTATGAAGTTCAATGAAGCCAACCCAATCTCAAGGCTCTTGTAGCATTTACGGAAGTGTGGCTTCACGATGTGATGTAATTTTATGGTGTTTTTGGATTTGTCTGGGCTAAATGACATGTAGACAGGATCCCTCGATTATTTCAAGCGAGGGTTGGATATATATATGAGTGGGATTGGGTGGTTATAAATAGGAGCTGCCTCGTATGGGCCAATAGGCCTTCTGCAGTTACCTTTGTTCTTATGTTCTTAAATGTAGGTAGTTATAGGAGTGATGAAGACAAAGCACAGCCATGTGAGCCTAAATCTGTGAAATGAAGAAGAGCGTCAGGACCGGTTTGTTCCGAAATTTTGAAGTTACAAATTACAGATTATGGATTGCCAATTTGTTATACAAAATGCATTTCATCTTTTTAGTGTATCGGTGTAACATTCAGGCACAATGTATTTCGACGATAAAACGTGTAATTATTGCACAGGAGAAAAATAAGTACATGTGTGTGTGTTGAGTGCATCGTAAAGTGCGAGCTTGACGCATAGCTTGAGCTGTGGACTGATCCAGTGAGGAGTTACTTCAGTTTGGGCAAGAGGCAGCCTAGAGGCTTCGTCATACCTTGGCCAAGCAACCCTGTGAGGAGTTACGTTGAAGTAGCACCTTGACTAGGGTTGTTGACTCGTCTTATGCCCTCACCGACGACTGAAAGGTAAGACATTACTTTTGACTAACTTTAGATAAAAAGGGTTGGGTGTTGACCAAACCACACACTAGAAAGTGAAGGGACGACGACGTTTCGGTCCGTCCTGGACCATTCTCACAATCGACTTGAGAATGGTCCAGGACGGACCGAAACATCGTCGTCCCTTTACTTTCTAGTGTGTGGTTTGGTCAACATATTTCAGCCACGTTATTGTGACTCCTCGCCTGCGTGTTGGGTGTTCATTTAAGAAATTCTTATTATTTAATATAAGGAAAATATAAATGCAAATTATGAACATGCGTAGTAGGTAATTGTCAATGTTGCATTACGCCAGAGAATGGTATTTCGTTGGTGGCTTACAGAAACAGGAGATAGGGTAATATATGTAATTGGATATTGTCTCTTGAGAGATGCCTACAGTTTTAGTATCACATGGGTAGCCCCTGGACACAATTTAACCCTTCATATAGCCCTTGGGAGCTACATAAAGCTACACAAGCTGGCAATCCCTCACTGAAGCAGACTACGTATCTTGCTGTCGAAGTTACTCAGCCTACGCTCGTATCACACACCCATATTCATTTATCTTCTTGAGCAACCAGTAACATAACATTGCAGATACGTGACGATAAATTAAATCGGTTAATGAACATTAATTGCCATAAGGTAATAAATGATACAACGACTGCATCAGAAGGCTAGGCTTCTTGGCACAGAATGTTAATGAATGGATTCTTACTGTAACGAATCTGTATAGTGTGTTCTTGCCAAGCATGTCCGTACCTAGTTGATTCTTTCCTAGGTGTTCTGCAGAGACTGAGCTCCACCTCCTTGGCATCGACTTCAAGCTGTCTGTTTACATTGCAGTGACCATCGATCCTTTGGTGCCCATGATGTGGTATATTGATTGATGTGCCATTAGTCGGACAGCCAGATTAAGTACCGTTGGGTCTGACCAGTAACTGGATGGGTGCCTACTCTACGATTTTCAGCCTAAAGGGAGATCTCGATTAGCTCAAACAGGCTTCGTACCGCTGACAATAGTATACAAGTATACTATTTATACCATATATATATATATATATATATATATATATATATATATATATATATATATATATATATATATATATATATATATATGCGCAACAATAATCACAAAAACACTGATCCAAGTATGCAGAATAACCGCATGTGAAAAATAGAGAATGCTTAACGCGTTTTTCGGCTAATTCGCCTTCATCAGAGCAAAGTAGAATGAAGATCTTTATTCTACTTTGCTCTGATGAAGGCGAATTACCCAAAAAACGCGGTAAGCATTCTCTATTTTTCACATGTGGTTATTCTGCGCATATATATATATATATATATATATATATATATATATATATATATATATATATATATATATATATATATATATACACACACACACGTGTATCCAAAAAGATTAGAGGTGGTAAGAGAAGAAAATATTAAAGTGTTCAGTGAGAATCCACAAGGTCTTCTCTGAATACTTCTATTTTCTTCTCCGAGCTATGGGTCCCTACAATTGCACCAGAGGTTACCCTCATACTTTATATATATATATATATATATATATATATATATATATATATATATATATATATATATATATATATATAATGTATGTATATGTATGAGTGTTTACGCACGACAAGAACTTGAATGTCTAACCTCTATTTATTGATAGATGACTCATCACACCAAATAAGCACATGCAATCCTCCTTAAACCGTTCTTAAGTTATTGGCTTGTGCACATGTCATCGTCATCCCCCTCTCCCCAACACTCCTTTCCTGACTTCTACCTTTACTACAGACCAATATTATCTATCTATTGCAGCCATAGTTGCGTAAACTACGCCTTTCTCCTTAATGTTATTCACTCTTGACTTCCTCCCTCTGCGTTCCTCTGCCGGGGAGCAACTCTGGATAATGGCTACCATGAATTTTGCCTCTCTCTCTGCTACTCTGTTGACGTTTGAATGGCTCCAGCCTCGGCTTTTTCCAAGAATATGCTTAAATTGTTTTACTGCTAAGATGGCAAAACGGTCTCTTCTTAACTAAAGAGGCGTAGCCTAGTGCGTCTTAAAAAGGACAATTCTAATTACGGTATCCTATTGTATAGACCCAGGCAAGTAATAAAGTTACATATATATATATATATATATATAGCCTACGCATAGTAATTTTCATTGTAATTGCTTTCAGGAAATTGTCGAAAATCATTATGTTCATTATTCGTCTCGATGCTATATAAGGCAATACTTTGTAAGGCGATTGCTTATTTTTCCATGTTATTTATATGCTAAGGTTGAACCTGCACTAACTCACAGGCTGAAGCAGTGATAAAGAAATGAGTTTAAAACCAATGGTAATATATTACTGCATTTAAAGGCAAGTAATATAGATGATAGCAAAGATTCGACGAAATATAAAAATTAAGCTGGTTAATTAGCCTAGTTGATATTGAACTGGGATTAAATGTTTTCTGCTTTTTGTTTCATCATTTTGTGTGCGTATTTATTTTAGAAAGTTAAAACAATGAAAGATTTAGAATACTTCATTTAGCACTATATAATTACCAGTTGAAATTGTTTTGTAAACGTTACATTCTGGCTCAGACTTCTTATAAAGATTGCCTAGTATCCTCTTTTTTTTTTAATTAACGCTGCCTAGTAGCTTATTCTTATAGATACTTCCTTGTAGATTATACTCTTATTGGCCTAAGCATTACACAATAGCTTATTCGGTCACATACGCCTTAGTATTGCTATAAGATTATTCGTATACACGTGGCATATATTTTGAAGCGCTATATGTTTTATGCATGTCTTGAAATTTTCATATAGCACACCAGATCTTTTACACGGTTGAATGGGCTTTATGGTCAGATTACTTAGAGCTTTTCCTTACAACAGCTGGTTTTAAGCCTGATGAAAATGATTAAGATCAATTGTTCTAGCGCGCATCTTCTCTATTTTCCTAACTTTTTTATTTGAGAAGGAAGTTGAAAAATAAGATCTACATAGTTAATTTTGAAATAAAACTGTAAAAATGAACGTTGGAGAATTAATTTTTCAGCTTCTTAAGTGAAGAAAGTGTAAGGAAAATCTAGAAGATTCGCGCTAGAGTCATTGATCTCACACATTCGGCGACATTCAATAATCTATGCCTACAGGAAAGACTGCTACCAAAATAACCTAATATATTAAATTTATAGAGAATACCCTCAGTGAAAATAGGGGAAACACGGCTTTACTCCTAATTTTTTTTAACCTTGTGCGTCGCGGTGGCTACAGACTGCATTATCACATATATTAAATCAATAGTTTGGCCGCAGTTAGAACCGGTTTCGCTCTTTTGTCCATTGAATATTCAGTTACAAATACCATTCATCATAGCCTAATGATATAATTAAAACATTCGCATTTGATCAAGTTCGGAAGATAGGCAAAGAATGTAAAATTTATATTGGTTAGCCTAGCCTATTTTACAAATAACATTGTTAAATTAAAAAAAAAAAGTTGGAAGATTAGAGTATCTTTCACCAGGTCCTTGACCCAGATCTGATTAGGATATGATCATCGCTCAATCAAGTTATCTATAGATTTAGAACAAAATTGCGAAAGCACTTCGCCAGTTGTACGACTTGGGACAATTGGCAATACCAACTGGGACACCGCGAGCGTGGCTCTCATCAAGTTCAAGTATGTTTATTGAGACAAGAAAGAAATACATCTCAAAGGGATAGAGTAGCTTAGGCTATTTCTACTCCCCTAGCTATCATCTTGTAACTACACTTAGGTAATTACGACTCGATACAAGTTCACTGCACTCTTGAAATTACCTAGCAGTTGCTAGGTGCTGACTTGAATGTTTTAAATTACTGTTATTAAATCAATTTCACAGCAGGTGACTGGGAATGGCCTTGCTCTGGTTGGTAAAATTGAACTACAATTGTCAACTATAGTCCTAGAGAGGCCTTAATTCTGTAATCCTTTCCCCCCGTCCCATCCCAAATCCTTATCCTGACCTCTTCCAAGTGCTATATAGTCTAATGGCTTGGCGCTTTCCCCCGATAATTCCCCTCTCCTTCTTTATGTATGGGATAGCATTATTTTGGATGGTACAATATTATATTGATTATGTTTGTGAGTTAATTAGTAATTGCTATACTACCTTCGTTAGGCTAATCCGCTACACCCTCAACGCTTACATTTAATTAATGCTAATTACTCTATCCGAAAATTGACTTAGTAAATCGAATGCAAATAAAGTCGTTTAATTAATATACATATGTTTGACCCTGCCTCGTTCACTACGCAGAAGTCTTCATCTGGTTTTTGTTCTTGAAGGTATCCATAACTCAAGTGTCTAAACTAATTATTTATTGTCATATTTCAACCCATACTCCTAATAGAGCGTCTCATTTTGACGTATACTCTACTTAAGGCCAATAATCATCGTTCTCGAAAATGGAAACGGCTCGCGAAATTGACATACTGTCCCGTTTTCTGTTGAGGGTCCTCTGGTAGGTTTGAATTAGGGCACTTTATACGACAGTTTCTTAACGTTGGGGAAACCTTAGGAGGACGGACTGCATACGAGCCGCATTATAAATTGTCCATGCTGGGAGAGTTGCAGTTTGAAGGCAGGATTAGGCCAAGCCTAGTTGGATGGCTCTTGTTTCTTAAGACTTTTAAGGAAAAAACGCCACTACTGGTTGTCTGTGTGCTGAAGCACTAGTGTGTGAACATCCACTACGGGCTCACCATAGCCGTGCTACTTGGAACTTCTTGTTCCAGGTAACGAATCTTAACAACAACAACTGGAGTGTGTGTTGATATATTTGTATCGTGAGATTAGAAAATTAGCCGTGACGTTAGTGCTCTTGGGTGTGGGTATGAAGTTACGGGAGAATAGCGTGTCTAGGACGCACAATGTGTGAATACATTGCCTAGTGAACCCCAGTAGGGTTCGTCAGCTGGGTATGAACAAATGCTGAACATTAGTAGGACCGTGAGCTGGGTATGATAGAGAACAGGAGTAGGGACGGTGAGCTGCGTATGAACAAATAAGAACACCACTAGGAGCAGGGCTCCACCGTCGTGTACGACCCAACAATTCAATTTCTTATTTGCGCCCCATACCATCCCGTGGGAGGTGATGGAGGAAGGGTTGCAGAGCACGAAAGGCTGCCCCGCGCTCTTGATGTGAGGTTAGGCTTGCACTTCAGTTGGAGTTGTGTGCTTGAGACAACAATGGGAGGGTTCTCCCGTGTTCAGGCACATCCCCTTAAGTTGTGCTCTCGCTCTCAATGAGACTCCTTGACACATGTCCTGTAGCACAGGGCTTCGTCCTCGGCTCACAACCGTGGAACCAGAGTTTAACCGCCCCACCCCCGGGTAGGGCAGAAATGGTTTCTTTTCATCTGATGCCTTGTTCACTTAGTGGTGAACAAAGGTACCCGGGAGTTAGGCAGGTGTTGCCGGTTGTATCCTGAGAACGTCAGTGATGCACTATTCCTTTCAGTTATATGAAAGGAATGGTGCTCCACTCGCCCCCTCCCCCCAAGTTATATTTATATATGCCTTTTTATACTGATAAATTTGATTTATAAGAGACATTATTTGAATCTGCCGGTCTTGTTTTACGAACATCTCGTGGAAGTATCTTGTGTGGTCAATACTCCCCCCCCCCCCACTCATCTTGTGAGTCAAGTACTACCTCTCCCGCCCGCTCATACTTTAAGATCATGATAACGTTTTGGTAAAATTGTCGAGAGGTTATGGAGTGAGTTTTGGGGCATTAGATGGGTCGTGGGTTTAAATATTTTGTAAAGGTGGGCTCTTTTCTCCATTTGTTGGTGTTACTTTCACCCCCATATGATTAATAGATAGGCTATGAAGGAGAATGACAAATAAGGAAGCCTATGACGTGTGAAGCTAATTGCTTTCCCCCCACCCCCTAGGCTGCCGTCGTCACTATATGTGGGATTTTTGCTCTGTCCTCGTTCAGGGGTATTGAAGAATTGTTTTCCCTGCCATATCCACTTACTGAATGTAAGTAATTTTTATAGGTCTACTCTGATTTGATGGAAAAACGATGTCTATCCGTATGTAGTATATTGTGCACGCGACTAGCCCTCCAACATGGAGATTTTATGAACTAAAAGGTATGTAATTTTGGATGTATTGTTGCGCAATTAATTAAGGTTCAATCCTCAGGTCAGTCTGGTGTCGGAGGTCAGGTTTTGTATTCAGCCGTGTTGATTATCTCAGGTGGTAAGTGTTAACTACTCCGGCTAGTTTTACTTTGGTTATGAAGTTAGTCTTTCGTAAAAAAATAGAGATAAATGGGCGTTTGGAGAAATACTGCTGTTGCTACTACACTCTGTTACTGAATGTAGTCGTGCAGTGTTTCGCAATGTTTTATTCATTCTTTATATTTTTAAATGTATTTTGGTTTGTTTTTACTTTCAACTCTTCCTTCCTCCAAAGTTTACCTTTCCTCACATAGTGTACGGTCCTTGTTATCCTTTGTTTTGGCATCTCTTCTACCAGTGTATCTATCCCTGTCTCCTCCGTCTCTTCCCTTCTTAGCACCTAGTCTGACGAGGCGCCTCAGGGAGGGCAGAGGTCAAGTGGCTGTCTCCCAGATTGCCAAGAATAATAATGACCTATTATGGTGGTTAGTGTTTTATATCCCATTAGGCTATGTTGTTTGCTGGAAGCTGGATGACGTAGGTCTTTATTTTTATTTAATTTTTTTTTTTTGAGTGATTGCGTCATTGCTTCTTTACCCTGGCCTTTTTTTGTTTCGTTAATAATAAAAGACAAGTTACGATTTTTTATTTTATCTCTAGAGAATATTCAAGTAGTACGTTTGAGAAACATATTTAGACTTCATTTGCAAGTGACCCAAAATACATGTAAATTTATCTTGGGTCTTTTGATAAATAATCTTAAAAGGAAGATATATCTTATACTTTTAGGGAATGTTCTAAGGCGAGTAGATTGTAGTTATGGCGCAGAAAAATCTTGGTTCATGGTTTGGTCAGGACCTCGCTTCCTACAAGATCAGTGATTGTCCCAGGTTGTTCAGTGGTTGAGCATTGTTCCTCCCGCTCAGTTCTCGTAGCCCTAGATCCTTGTCCTTGTATCCCTTGCCAGTGTTATATAGGCACACTGACTTGTAATACCGTACCTTGCCTAATGTAGCCTAAATCTTTTCGGGAAGGTTCAGTAAATTTTGGTTTGCAAACTATTTCACAGCTTTAGCAATTGTCGGAGCCTGCAAGATTGGGATCTAAGAGTTATTATAGCTAATAGCTGATAGCAAGCTTAGCTTAGCTAAGAGTAATAGCTTATTTAGTTATTACAATTAGCTATTAGCTAATAGCTAAGAGTCTTTTATAAGGAACTCAGATGTTTGGTCCTTAGACCTAGGCTCCATGTAATACGATAAAATAATACAGTTTGGTATTTTTTTTACATAGTTTTCATAGTGGCAAGCACAACTAGGTGATTACAACTGGATGAGTACATTATGCTGAAGGATACATTCACATGGCAGCTCGTGTACGCACAGGTGGTGACACGTACAACGTAACACACACACACACACACACACACACACACACACACACACACACACACACACACACACACACACACACACACACACACACACACACACACACACACAT
>WNGS01000337.1:8253361-8287472 GCA_020271785.1 Procambarus virginalis | reverse complement strand
TCCTTCTAGTTTCAAGTGTTATATGACAAAGAGTGCTGGGAAGACGGGACACCACGAGCGTAGCTCTCATCCTGTAACTACACTTAGGTAAATTACACACACACACACACACACACACACACTCACTGGTAGATTTCACTTCTTAATGTACAGCATAAGGTGCAGAATACAGTTTTAGATGAAAACAGTTCATGGGTGAGTGTGGAGTATATTTATGTAATTGAGAAATTGGATGAAACATTTGTTTATATACTAATAGATGGAAGAGCTAGGTCTCACACACACACACACACACACACACACACACACACACACACACACACACACCCACACACACACACACACACACACACACACCACAACACACATATACATTAGAGCAAACAACAGTATATATTAGCCTTGTATCTATGTATTCATGAACAGAGAACTCTTCATGTATGCCATATAAGTTAATTACCACTCGTGTATGAAGTAAATAAATTATATATAACGTTTGAAACACTGTATTAAGTCTGTTGATAACCATACAAAGGGTATAATAAGTGCATGTTAACATAAAAGGCTTTATTGTGAATGTAGTCATGCTTTCTCTTAATCTCTTGTCTCTTCATATATAGCGGGGTATAACATATTTCCAAGCATCCTACCGCTGCACTGCCAAATGCGCGACCAATCCACCACCACCAATGCGATGGCCAAATCAGATATGTTTTATTTTCCACTCGGTATCACAATATAGACGCTGTCCTCTGAAGATTCTCGTCAGATTTTCTTGTTAATGTGAGTGGGATCGAAGACGAAAATTTTGGGGTTTTGTTGGTAGATGTGAATGAAACATTGTCGTCTTTTTATTTCCCTTTTGTTGGTACAGCTCACAGGTTCGTCTTCTATCCCAATGGTGAATGGTTATTGGCATTCATATTATTATATCATATTAATTCCCAAGTGAATTGTAGTCCTGTAGTTGGTTTTGTTAATATTATTCCTCTATCTGAAAATAAAGGCCCTTTGAATAAATTTTTTGTATCCTTGTCATTCCTCTCATATAGTTTTGAAGATGTGCTAATTATATGTTCGATGCCAAAATAGAAATATTCATCAGAATACACAGGTAACATATAGGTCTAAACTTTTTATGGTGTAAATTAGAATAGATTTCATGTTAGCATTTTGTAAATACAGTATGAATATATTTGTCACTATTAGGTGACTGCATATTGGCTACCAGTTGACACTATTGAAAAAAAACACTAAAGGGCATTTTCTGGGAGGACCCCTATGGTGTCTCCCTGTTAAGCATGGTTCAACCAACTGGGCTGGATGCTAGAGCGATAGTCTTGCTTCATGCAGGTCAGTGTTCAATCCCCGACCGTCAAAGTGATTGGGCACCATTCCTTCCCCGTCTGTCCCACACCAAATCCTTATCCTAATCCCTTCCCAGTGCTATACAGTATAGTCGTAATATCTTGGTGCTTTCTACTAATAGTTTCCTTCCTTTCTTTTCCTGTTAAGCATGACTCAATCTTGTCATATTTTGATGGCTATTCTTACTACCTCCACCATGCCGTCTGCTGAGTAGATGATACATTCTATCTGAGGCTTGTGATGCATGCTGTCATTGAATCATTGGGCCTCTCTCTAGGGACTGCTTATCAAGCATGAGCTGCTTTATAACTTGGTGTCAACGACGACGGCACATACCTCCTTGTCTTCCTTCGACCTGGACATGAAGCAATTGGTGGTTTCCACTTGCTCCAAGTTTGCCCCTCTATCTCCCTCCCTGGGCCCGGCAGGTATTGTTCGGTGGGTTCTGGGGCCTCCCTCTTTGCTCTGGGCTCCAAAGCATATGAGGGTTTGATGATTCTTTGGATGAAGCTGGGACTTCTCTGGGGACTGCCCCTTTCACTTCGACAATGAAGGTAGTCGAGCTGCAACTTCCTGCCTAAGGATCTGTTACCGTCCATTTCTCAGGGGGGGGGGGTTATTGCAGCTGCAGAACCTTTCCCTGTGGAAATACATTTTGCTGTCCTTTTCCTCTGGTATAGAACACAACTCTGCCCTGGAGCCATCATTTCCTGGGTTTTTTAGGGCTGAGGGAATCCTAAGGTGGGTCACTGGGTGCCCTTGCACCCTGATTGGGCTTTGGTTTCCTTTGTAGAGGGTATTCTTTTATGGCAGAGGGTTTGTTACACTCATCTTCATTTCTTTACATGGATTCCTCTTAATCCGTACCCCATGTGTTCTGGGTTTGTTTAGAAACCAAACAAGCATCTTATTTGCAGAAATTTACTGAATTTTGTCTTTCGCCCACAGCAGTACACAGATCTGTTTCAGTTCCTTCTTTAGCATCAGGATCTTGATGCCGAAGACTAACTCATCTTCATTTGAATTCAGATTTGCTGCCTTTCTCAGACTGTGGTACAAGGTTCCTGATTCATCCTGGCTAGCGGGAAACCCTTACTTCCTTGAGGGCCTGTCATGACTTTTGTGGTATCCAAACGTTCAGGTGGAATGAGGTAAGTAACTGTTAAGTAATTGTAAGTAACCAAAACTCTTTTTAACATTTAAAAGTATAGCTGGAAAAGATCATCAAGGCAAATGGGGGGGGGGGCCTTCGACAAGCTGCTGGCTTCCTGTCCTCATCGAGGCCACTAATGTTAGTGGCTCTTAGGTAAACTTAGGTAAGTAGTCTTTCAGGCATTCCCAGGTGGTGCTTCTTTTTCTGTATGGAGAGGAACGAGTGATTGTAGACTTGCGCGCGCAGCGGGGTACTTAAGGGGCAGTTGGGTCACTGCACCATTACAGCCCCACTCCTGTGTCAGGTAAGTCTACTACGGGCTCACTATAGCCCGTGCTACTTGGAATTTTTTGTTCCAAGTAGTTGAATTTAAAGCAGCAGCATCATTGCACCCTCGCCAAACCACCTGGGAACACCGTCCGATCATGCATTCTTCTTTTGCCCCAGAAGTCACCTGCTTTGCGACGCGCAGTTTTTCTCCAAGCTACTGAAAATAATAATACCAGGTGGGATATATATAGCGATGCCCGGGTAATCCCATTGGCTGGCTCGTTCAGCGAGTTTTGGATCGCGAATCTCAATGGCGTTGGATATCTTTCACTAATTCACTCACAACACTGGTCGAAGATGAGAATGTAGGAAATGCTATCTGTGTTGTCTGCTCTATAAATACCTAAAAATTTCAAGATCCGTGGATGAGATTTGAACCTGTGTTGCTCGCGTGATGCAAAGTCGAGTGCTGTACCACTGGATCACCACACCACAAAGCCGAGTGCTGTACCACTGGACCACCACACCACAAAGCTGAGTGCTGTACCACTGAACCACCTTTGTGGTGTGGTGGTCCAGTGGTACAGCACTCGGCTTATTTGCTTCACACGGCTTCAGACTGAGATAAATCAGGATAAGAGGACACAGGTGTAATCTGGAAGTGCAAATGAGCCGAAGGAACGTAAGAAAGTACTCGCACCCTGTACGGGCAGTTAACAAGTGGAGTACTCTAAAAGAGGAAGTTGTGGAAGCCACCTCCATCCACAACTTTAAAGTTTAGATTCGCCTAAAAATCTGAAAGGGTAGTTAAGTTGTAACGCAACAGGTACAAGACTATAGACGGACGGGGAGCCGGTCGGCCGAGCGGACAGCACGCTGGACTTGTGATCCTGTGGTCCTGGGTTCGATCCCAGGCGCCGGCGAGAAACATTGGGGCAGAGTTTCTTTCACCCTATGCCCCTGTTACCTAGCAGTAAAATAGGTACCTGGGTGTTAGTCAGTTGTCACGGGCTGCTTCCTGGGGGTGGAGGCCTGGTCGAGGACCGGGCCGCGGGGACACTAAAAAAAAGCCTCGAAATCATCTCAAGATAACCTCAAGATAGACGGTCGGGGCATAAAGAACTAGACCTTACTCCTCCGTAGACACTAATCGGGCAAGTAGACGAGCCGAGGTTCACACCTCAGCCATGGCGCTTGGAAAATATATGTATACATATATTTATTTATTATATAAATATAATGTGTGTTATGCGCGAGGAGAGCACTTAGCCTCTGGCCTAGTATTGAATTGCAACACTTTCACAGCAAGAGAACCTTGTGTCAACACGCCATTGCACACAGTCATCTTTGTTGACCTTCTTGCCTTAAACTGACCAGCAGTATTAAAACCATAGCCCATGAAACAGGCGGTGGTTTCACCACCATACTCAAGGCGCGGTAAAATATTTTGCTGGACATCCTAATAAAGTCGATATGATTTTTTTTTTTTAGGAATAATGAAGAAATTGTTGGTGACTCATATGGCATGTTTATGATGTAGTGTTCAGTTAGAGTGATGCGGTTAAAAGCATATGGGAACTCTTTGTAGACTGAATATATATATATATATATATATATATATATATATATATATATATATATATATATATATATATATATATATATATATATATATATATATATATATATATAAGTTTACAGCAATTTGAATGGTATTCCTCAGAGTGATGTAATAAGGAGTGAAACTATAGGGGAGCATATAGGCTTAACAAACTTACAACGTTCTCTGTCAATTTCAAATTCAAATAAGTCCCTGTATCGGTCTCATCCTCTTGGTACAAACCGCATTATGCGTCCAGTTTTATAAACAATTACGTTTAGAACAAAATCTGTTAACTGAGATTCAATTCAATATACTGTACATAACTTTCCCAACAGCAGATTATCCAGTAAAATGAATACTTTTATTAACACATTTAACTGACTCTTAAGCACCTTTATTACTAGTAATAGAGACACAAACACTATAGCTTGAGAAAACTGGAGTCCAAGCTCAATTTTGACATTTAACAATAATTATAATTTCCTCAGCTTCTCACCGCAAAAAATATATGAAGTTAACTGGATAAAATTTTGGTCCAGAGGTCAACTCTTCCTACATTCACAAGAGGATTATACGTGGATACAATAAAATAAGTGTAATGTATTTTATAGTCTAGTAAAGGGGTTGTAGTGAGAAGCATATGATGCTTATTATAGATGATACCGTAGGTAGCCTAGCTGGCATAGCCTTGTGCCAGCTGCCAGATGGTAATCGCGACTGTCTGTAAGAGCAGGCAACTGGTGAAGGCAAATAATATATTACATGTTTGTCGAGTCAATTTATGCACTGCTGTGAGCGTATTACTTTTGTAATGGTACTTGTTTGATTTTGATATGACGAGGTAATCTTTTTTTTTATCTTGATTAGTTTTAGCTGTTTGTTGCCACACGGGAGAGAGATATAGCAATCGTTATCACGAGAATGATCTGATAAGCTAAGGTGATAAATTATATATTTAAAAATGAATCTTTTTTTAACAGTAAGGGGTAAGATAAGACAGGAACAGTGACTGTGATCCCGTTGCTAATAGTTAAAACAGTTTCTCATGAGAAGTGAGGTGGAGGAAGGAAGCCAAACACTGTGAACCACCTGCCAATGGCTGACCCAAAGAGTGCTTATCCACCGAACACTTCCGTCCGCTCGAGTTATTTCTCTTTCAAACTCCTTGTGGCGGCGGCGGTCGCTTTCACACACACGTGTCAAAGATTGGTATCTATTTCGAAGCAAACCAAACCAGCTATATGGCGTATGATATGTGTTTATCGTGGGTATTGTTAATAAGAGAAAGGTAAAGACGTTAAATCATGTAGGGGGTGTTAGATAATGTCTTAAGGGGCCAATAGAACGTTGGCAACAGTGAGACGGAGTGCAGACCCCCACCACCAGGCCTGTGGGTCTACCACACGCGGCTCGGATAACCTCACTTTATCTCCCAAATAGCCCTCCATTTAACCACATCCTCATTTTAATTAAGTAACAGCCACTTAAATAGATGAGCTAATTGTCTGTTATTGCGGCAGATGACCCCGCTTAGTTAGGCGGAATTGAAGGGGATGGCGGTGTGTTGCATCGGTGATGGAGCAGCAGGACTTGCATCATCAGCAGTGTGAGGTGCCCAGTGTCACTCGGGCAGCCAGCGGGTGAGGGAGGCGCTCTGCTCCTCCTCCAAGGTGATTAATTACTTGCGTGAGATAAAGCTGATAAAACACCACCTTTTTTTCCCCGAAGCTCAGACGGTTCGAACCGGCGGACTGACCGAAACAATGCAGTGATGTGACTCTTGTCCTCGACGCAGTAATGTAAATAATTATTAAGTGTAAAAAGTAATATATATATATTGTCCTGCCAGGGTGATGGATAATGTATAATCCTGACCCGCACACGCCAGACAGGTTATACACATTATACACGAAGGAAGTATATACACCTTATCGTCTCGGGTTGCAGGGGACGGAGGCAGGTGTTGGCGACGGACGTCTTGGGTTAAGGCACTAGTGGCTCCTTATTGTGCAACTCTTAAGGTACTCTCGGGTTGTTAAGCCATATCGGGGGAGGGTGGTAAACGAGACGACTGCTATTTTAAGAGTCGGTGTAAATAAGATTATCTACGTAGCCCTCGAGTGATAAAATTGGTCTATTTTTGATAGATTAAATGTGGCCAAATAGACTTCGTAATTTGCTATTTGAAGACAAATACAAAATACAAAACAGTTCTGAAGTTAACAGTTCGCTGGCGTTTGGCTAACTTGATATTCATGCTATTTGAACAACTTAAATCCATTTTCATTAAGGAGTAATAATTTTCAGAGCGGAAATTATAACAATTTTGCTCGCCCTTTACTACATAACGCATAGACCACCCATAATCTAATTAGCATTCCAAGCGTAGCCTCCTAATCTTTATGCAAAACCTTGTACCGTACACCTTTGCAGAGCAGACTTGCTTGTATAAAGGGCTGATGAGATGCTATTGGATACTCCGGGAGGTGACATAATCTGGCCAGGAACGCGAATCAATGTATCGCTGTTTACTTATGGCCATATGTTTGTTTTATGATGTGCTGGATGAGTGCGTCTCTCAGTCACTTGCATACTGGTACTAATACCTTGTTCTAGTTCTGTGCACGGACCGTGGTTCTAGGTCTGTGCACGGACCGTGGTTCTAGTTCTGTGCACGGACCGTGGTTCTAGGTCTGTGCACGGACCGTGGTTCTAGGTCTGTGCACGGACCGTGGTTCTAGTTCTGTGCACGGACCGTGGTTCTAGTTCTGTGCACGGACCGTGGTTCTAGTTCTGTGCACGGGCTATGAGTCTAATTCTGTACATGAATTTCCGTTAAATGGCACAGATTCCTTGGCCTCCCTCGTAATTGCTCAATTGGAGAATCGACAGCCTCTAATCTTCGACAGTGGTGCCTATAGTATGGACAAGACAACCACTCTACTTTTTCCCGTTTTAAGGAACATTAAACGAGAGCAATTTTGATTTTCGGTAATGAATGATTTGTGTGAATTAATGTCATACCTGCCCATCCTCCTGTTTACGTAATATTTACAGTCATCATCGTTCGTACATTGACGTAAAAGGCAATTAGAAAGTAGAAATCGGTACTATTGAATTTGGACAAACTGCAAAAGTTTTTGAACTGATGTTGCAAAGAAAATTTATAATATAACCTTACCTAACCATCATAGACCTAATAGTACATATAGTACATATGTGCTAGGCATAGGAATGTTTAAGTTTAGTTTATTTTTATGGAATTATGAAGTTCAATGAAGCCAACCCAATCTCAAGGCTCTTGTAGCATTTACGGAAGTGTGGCTTCACGATGTGATGTAATTTTATGGTGTTTTTGGATTTGTCTGGGCTAAATGACATGTAGATAGGATCCCTCGATTGTTTCAAGCGAGGGTTGGATATGTATATGAGTGGGATTGGGTGGTTATAAATAGGAGCTGCCTCGTATGGGCCAATAGGCCTTCTGCAGTTACCTTTGTTCTTATGTTCTTAAATGTAGGTAGTTATAGGAGTGATTAAGACAAAGCACAGCCATGTGAGCCTAAATCTGTGAAATGAAGAAGAGCGTCAGGACCGGTTTGTTCCGAAATTTTGAAGTTACAAATTACAGATTGCCAATTTGTTATACAAAATGCATTTCATCTTTTTAGTGTATCGGTGTAACATTCAGGCACAATGTATTTCGACGATAAAACGTGTAATTATTGCACAGGAGAAAAATAAGTACATGTGTGTGTGTTGAGTGCATCGTAAAGTGCGAGCTTGACGCATAGCTTGAGCTGTGGACTGATCCAGTGAGGAGTTACTTCAGTTTGGGCAAGAGGCAGCCTAGAGGCTTCGTCATACCTTGGCCAAGCAACCCTGTGAGGAGTTACGTTGAAGTAGCACCTTTACTAGGGTTGTTGACTCGTCTTATGCCCTCACCGACGACTGAAAGGTAAGACATTACTTTTGACTAACTTTCGATAAAAAGGTGTTGGGTGATGACCAAACCACACACTAGAAAGTGAAGGGACGACGACGTTTCGGTCCGTCCTGGACCATTCTCACAATCGGCTTGAGAATGGTCCAGGACGGACCGAAACGTCGTCGTCCCTTCACTTTTTAGTGTGTGGTTTGGTTAACATATTTCAGCCACGTTATTGTGACTCCTCGCCTGCGTGTTGGGTGTTCATTTAAGAAATTCTCATTATTTAATATAAGCAAAATATAAATGCAAATTATGAACATGCGTAGTAGGCAATTGTCAATGTTATTTTACGCCAGAGAATGGTATTTCGTTGGTGGCTTACAGAAATAGGAGATAGGGTAATATATGGAATTGGATATTGTCTCTTGAGAGATTCCTACAGGTTTAGTATCACATGACTAGCCCCTGGACACGATTTAACCCTTCATGTAGCCCTTGGGAGCTACATGAAGCTACGCAAGCTGGCAATCCCTCACTGAAGCAGACTACGTATCTTGCTGTCGAAGTTACTCAGCCTACGCTCCTATCACACACCCATGTTCATTTATCTTCTTGAGCAAACAGTAACATAACATTGCAGGTACGTGACGATAAATTAAATCGGTTAATGAACATTAATTGCCATAAGGTAATAAATGATACAACGACTGCATCAGAAGGCTAGGCTTCTTGGCACAGAATGTTAATGAATGGATTCTTGCTGTAACGAATCTGTATAGTGTGTTCTTGCCAAGCATGTCCGTACCTAGTTGATTCTTTCCTAGGTGTTCTGCAGAGACTGAGCTCCACCTCCTTGGCATCGACTTCAAGCTGTCTGTTTACATTGCAGTGACCATCGATCCTTTGGTGCCCATGATGTGGTATATTGATTGATGTGCCATTAGTCAGACAGCCAGATTAAGTACCGTTGGGTCTGACCAGTAACTGGATGGGTGCCTACTCTACGATTTTCAGCCTAAAGGGAGATCTCGATTAGCTCAAACAGGCTTCGTACCGCTGACAATAGTATACAAGTATACTATTTATACCATATATAATATATATATATATATATATATATATATATATATATATATATATATATATATATATATATATATATATATATATATGCGCAACAATAATCACAAAAACACTGATACAAGTATGCAGAATAACCGCATGTGAAAAATAGAGAATGCTTAACGCGTTTTTCGGCTAATTCGCCTTCATCAGAGCAAAGTAGAATGAAGATCTTTATTCTACTTTGCTCTGATGAAGGCGAATTACCCAAAAAACGCGGTAAGCATTCTCTATTTTTCACATGTGGTTATTCTGCGCATATATATATATATATATATATATATATATATATATATATATATATATATATATATATATATATACACACACGTGTATCCAAAAAGATTAGAGGTGGTAAGAGAAGAAAATATTAAAGTGTTCAGTGAGAATCCACAAGGTCTTCTCTGAATACTTCTATTTTCTTCTCCGAGCTATGGGTCCCTACAATTGCACCAGAGGTTACCCTCATACTTTATATATATATATATATATATATATATATATATATATATATATATATATATATATAATGTATGTATATGTATGAGTGTTTACGCACGACAAGAACTTGAATGTCTAACCTCTATTTATTGATAGATGACTCATCACACCAAATAAGCACATGCAATCCTCCTTAAACCGTTCTTAAGTTATTGGCTTGTGCACATGTCATCGTCATCCCCCTCTCCCCAACACTCCTTTCCTGACTTCTACCTTTACTACAGACCAATATTATCTATCTATTGCAGCCATAGTTGCTTAAACTACGCCTTTCTCCTTAATGTTATTCACTCTTGACTTCCTCCCTCTGCGTTCCTCTGCCGGGGAGCAACTCTGGATAATGGCTACCATGAATTTTGCCTCTGCTACTCTGTTGACGTTTGAATGGCTCCAGCCTCGGCTTTTTCCAAGAATATGCTTAAATTGTTTTACTGCTAAGATGGCAAAACGGTCTCTTCTTAACTAAAGAGGCGTAGCCTAGTGCGTCTTAAAAAGGACAATTCTAATTACGGTATCCTATTGTATAGACCCAGGCAAGTAATAAAGTTACATATATATATATATATATATATATATATATATATATATATATATATATATATATATAGCCTACGCATAGTAATTTTCATTGTAATTGCTTTCAGGAAATTGTCGAAAATCATTATGTTCATTATTCGTCTCGATGCTATATAAGGCAATACTTTGTAAGGCGATTGCTTATTTTTCCATGTTATTTATATGCTAAGGTTGAGCCTGCACTAACTCACAGGCTGAAGCAGTGATAAAGAAATGAGTTTAAAACCAATGGTAATATATTACTGCATTTAAAGGCAAGTAATATAGATGATAGCAAAGATTCGACGAAATATAAAAATTAAGCTGGTTAATTAGCCTAGTTGATATTGAACTGGGATTAAATGTTTTCTGCTTTTTGTTTCATCATTTTGTGTGCGTATTTATTTTAGAAAGTTAAAACAATGAAAGATTTAGAATACTTCATTTAGGACTATATAATTACCAGTTGAAATTGTTTTGTAAACGTTACATTCTGGCTCAGACTTCTTATAAAGATTGCCTAGTATCCTCATTTTTTTTTAATTAACGCTGCCTAGTAGCTTATTCTTATAGATACTTCCTTGTAGATTATACTCTTATTGGCCTAAGCATTACACAATAGCTTATTCGGTCACATACGCCTTAGTATTGCTATAAGATTATTCGTATACACGTGACATATATTTTGAAGCGCTATATGTTTTATGCATGTCTTGAAATGTTTTCATATAGCACACCAGATCTTTTACACGGTTGAATGGGCTTTATGGTCAGATTACTTAGAGCTTTTCCTTACAACAGCTGGTTTTAAGCCTGATGAAAATGATTAAGATCAATTGTTCTAGCGCGCATCTTCTCTATTTTCCTAACTTTTTTATTTGAGAAGGAAGTTGAAAAATAAGATCTACATAGTTAATTTTGAAATAAAACTGTAAAAATGAACGTTGGAGAATTAATTTTTCAGCTTCTTAAGTGAAGAAAGTGTAAGGAAAATCTAGAAGATTCGCGCTAGAGTCATTGATCTCACACATTCGGCGACATTCAATAATCTATGCCTACAGGAAAGACTGCTACCAAAATAACCTAATATATTAAATTTATAGAGAATACCCTCAGTGAAAATAGGGGAAACACGGCTTTACTCCTAATTTTTTTTAACCTTGTGCGTCGCGGTGGCTACAGACTGCATTATCACATATATTAAATCAATAGTTTGGCCGCAGTTAGAACCGGTTTCGCTCTTTTGTCCATTGAATATTCAGTTACAAATACCATTCATCATAGCCTAATGATATAATTAAAACATTCGCATTTGATCAAGTTCGGAAGATAGGCAAAGAATGTAAAATGTATATTGGTTAGCCTAGCCTATTTTACAAATAACATTGTTAAATTAAAAAAAAAAGTTGGAAGATTAGAGTATCTTTCACCAGGTCCTTGACCCAGATCTGATTAGGATATGATCATCGCTCAATCAAGTTATCTATAGATTTAGAACAAAATTGCGAAAGCACTTCGCCAGTTGTACGACTTGGGACAATTGGCAATACTAACTGGGACACCGCGAGCGTGGCTCTCATCAAGTTCAAGTATGTTTATTGAGACAAGAAAGAAATACATCTCAAAGGGATAGAGTAGCTTAGGCTATTTCTACTCCCCTAGCTATCATCTTGTAACTACACTTAGGTAATTACGACTCGATACAAGTTCACTGCACTCTTGAAATTACCTAGCAGTTGCTAGGTGCTGACTTGAATGTTTTAAATTACTGTTATTAAATCAATTTCACAGCAGGTGACTGGGAATGGCCTTGCTCTGGTTGGTAAAATTGAACTACAATTGTCAACTATAGTCCTAGAGAGGCCTTAATTCTGTAATCCTTTCCCCCCGTCCCATCCCAAATCCTTATCCTGACCTCTTCCAAGTGCTATATAGTCTAATGGCTTGGCGCTTTCCCCCGATAATTCCCCTCTCCTTCTTTATGTATGGGATAGCATTATTTTGGATGGTACAATATTATATTGATTATGTTTGTGAGTTAATTAGTAATTGCTATACTTCCTTCGTTAGGCTAATCCGCTACACCCTCAACGCTTACATTTAATTAATGCTAATTACTCTATCCGAAAATTGACTTAGTAAATCGAATGCAAATAAAGTCGTTTAATTAATATACATATGTTTGACCCTGCCTCGTTCACTACGCAGAAGTCTTCATCTGGTTTTTGTTCTTGAAGGTATCCATAACTCAAGTGTCTAAACTAATTATTTATTGTCATATTTCAACCCATACTCCTAATAGAGCGTCTCATTTTGACGTATACTCTACTTAAGGCCAATAATCATCGTTCTCGAAAATGGAAACGGCTCGCGAAATTGACATACTGTCCCGTTTTCTGTTGAGGGTCCTCTGGTAGGTTTGAATTAGGGCACTTTAATACGACAGTTTCTTAACGTTGGGGAAACCTTAGGAGGACGGACTGCATACGAGCCGCATTATAAATTGTCCATGCTGGGAGAGCTGCAGTTTGAAGGCAGGATTAGGCCAAGCCTAGTTTGGATGGCTCTTGTTTCTTAAGACTTTTAAGGAAAAAACGACCTACTGGTTGTCTGTGTGCTGAAGCACTGGAGTGTGTGAACATCCACTACGGGCTCACCATAGCCCGTGCTACTTGGAACTTCTTGTTCCAGGTAGCGAATCTTTAACAACAACAACTGGAGTGTGTGTTGATATATTTGTATAGTGAGATTAGAAAATTAGCCGTGACGTTAGTGCTCTTTGGGTGTGGGTATGAAGTTAGCGGGAGAATAGCGTGTCTAGGACGCACAATGTGTGAATACATTGCCTAGTGAACACCAGTAGGGTTCGTCAGCTGGGTATGAACAAATGCTGAACATTAGTAGGACCCGTGAGCTGGGTATGAATAGAGAACAGGAGTAGGGACGGTGAGCTGCGTATGAACAAATAATGAACACCAATAGGAGCAGGGCTCCCAGTCGTGTACGACCCAACAATTCAATTTCTTTATTATGCGCCCCATACCCATCCCGTGGGAGGTGATGGAGGAAAGGGTTGCAGAGCACGAAAGGCTGCCCCGCGCTCTTGATGTGAGGTTAGGCTTGCACTTCAGTTGGAGTTGTGTGCTTGAGACAACAATGGGAGGGTTCTCCCGTGTTCACGCACATCCCCTTAAGTTGTCTCCTCGTCTAATGAGACTCCTTGACACATGTCCTGTAGCACAGAGGCTTCGTCCTCGGCTCACAACCGTGGAACCAGAGTTTAACCGCCCCACCCCCGGGTAGGGCAGAAATGGTTTCTTTTCATCTGATGCCTTTGTTCACTTAGTGGTGAACAAAGGTACCCGGGAGTTAGGCAGGTGTTGCAGGTTGTATCCTGAGAAACGTCAGTGATGCACTATTCCTTTCAGTTATATGAAAGGAATGGTGCTCCACTCGCCCCCTCCCCCCAAGTTATATTTATATATGCCTTTTTATACTGATAAATTTGATTTATAAGAGACATTATTTGAATCTGCCGGTCTTGTTTTACGAACATCTCGTGGAAGTATCTTGTGTGGTCAAGTACTCCCCCCCCCCCCACTCATCTTGTGAGGTCAAGTACTACCTCTCCCGCCCGCTCATACTTGTAAGATCAGTGATAACGTTTTGGTAAAATTGTCGAGAGGTTATGGAGTGAGTTTTGGGGCATTAGATGGGTCGTGGGTTTAAATATTTTGTAAAGGTGGGCTCTTTTCTCCATTTGTTGGTGTTACTTTCACCCCCATATGATTAATAGATAGGCCTATGAAGGAGAATGACAAATAAGGAAGCCTATGACGGGTGAAGCTGATTGCTTTCCCCCCCCCCCCCCTCCTAGGCCTGCCGTCGTCACTATATGTGGGATTTTTGCTCTGTCCTCTTCAGGGGTATTGAAGAATTGTTTTCCCTGCCATATCCACTTACTGGATGTAAGTAATTCGTATAGGTCTACTCTGATTTGATGGAAAAACGATGTCTATCCGTATGTAGTATATTGTGCACGCGACTAGCCCTCCAACATATGGAGATTTTATGAACTAAAAGGTATGTAATTTTGGATGTATTGTTGCGCAATTAATTAAGGTTCAATCCTCAAGGTCAGTCTGGTGTCGGAGGTCAGGTTTTGTATTCAGCCGTGTTGTGATTATCTCAGGTGGTAAGTGTTAACTACTCCGGCTAGTTTTACTTTGGTTATGAAGTTAGTCTTTCGTAAAAAAATAGAGATAAATGGGCGTTTGGAGAAATACTGCTGTTGCTTACTACACTCTGTTACTGAATGTAGTCGTGCAGTGTTTCGCAATTGTTTTATTCATTCTTTATATTTTTAAATGTATTTTGGTTTTGTTTTTACTTTCAACTCTATTCCCTTCCTCCAAAGTTTACCTTTCCTCACATAGTGTACGGTCCTTGTTATCCTTTGTTTTGGCATCTCTTCTACCAGTGTATCTTTATCCATGTCTCCTCCGTCTCTTCCCTTCTTAGCACCTAGTCTGACGAGGCGCCTCAGGGGAGGGCAGAGGTCAAGTGGCTGTCTCCAAGATTACAAGAAATAATGACCCATTATGTGGTGGTTAGTGTTTCTTTATCCCATTAGGCTATGTTGTTTGCTGGAGAAGATGACGCTAGGTCTTTTATTTTTATTTAATTTTTATTTTTTTGAGTGATTGCGTCATTGCTTCTTTACCCTGGCCGTTTTTTTGTTTCGTTAATAATAAAAAGACAAGTTACGATTTTTTATTTTATCTCTAGAGAATATTTCAAGTAGTACGTTTGAAACATATTTAGACTTCATTTGCAAGTTGACCCAAAATACATGTAAATTTATCTTGGGTCTTTTGATAAATAATCTTAAAAGGAAGTATATCTTATACTTTTAGGGAAATGTTCTAAGGCGAGTAGATTGTAGTTATGGCGCAGAAAAATCTTGTTCATGGTTTGGTCAGGACCTCGCTTCCTACAAGATCAGTGATTGGTCCCAGGTGGTTCAGTGGTTGAGCATTGTTCCTCCGCTCAGTTCTCGTAGCCCTAGATCCTTGTCCTTGTATCCCTTGCAAGTGTTATATAGGCACACTGACTTGTAATTACCGTACCTTGCCTAATGTAGCCTAATATCTTTTCGGGAAGGTTCAGTAAATTATTCGGTTTGCAAACTATTTCACAGCTTTAGCAATTGTCGGAGCCTGCAAGATTGGGATCTAAGAGTTATTATAGCTAATAGCTGATAGCTAAGCTTAGCTTAGCTAAGAGTTAATAGCTTATTTAGTTATTACAATTAGCTATTAGCTAATAGCTAAGAGTCTTTTATAAGGAACTCAGATGTTTGGTCCTTAGACCTAGGCTCCATGTAATACGATAAATATATACAGTTTGGTATTCTTTTTTTACATAGTTTTCATAGTGGTGACGTGTGTGTGTGTGTGTGTGTGTGTGTGTGTGTGTGTGTGTGTGTGTGTGTGTGTGTGTGTGTGTGTGTGTGTGTGTGTGTGTGTGTACTCACCTAGTTGTGTTTGCGGGGGTTGAGCTCTGGCTCTTTGGTCCCGCCTTTGGTCCTGTGTGTGTGTGTGTGTGTGTGTGTGTGTGTGTTTTGGCATGGTGGGTAGAACGCCGTCCTCGCATATTGCTGGGTCGGCGTTCA
Organism: Procambarus virginalis; assembly: GCA_020271785.1. Taxonomy (NCBI): domain Eukaryota; kingdom Metazoa; phylum Arthropoda; class Malacostraca; order Decapoda; family Cambaridae; genus Procambarus; species Procambarus virginalis. The sequence goes on along the minus strand of WNGS01000337.1, from coordinate 8,271,295 downwards.
TTACCCCTCGTGGTCCAAGTGGTTTGGGCAGCATGTATTAGGTATTCACACTGGCTTCGCGCTTTCTCCTGTTAATTACCGTACCCTCTGTGCGTTTAAATGTGAGAATGTTTATGATCTTCATTTAATGAGCCTACATGGTATTAAATAGGTATGCGGTTACTCTTATTCATTTTTTAAATCGGTGAGGGATCGGGCAAACTGATGATGTTGATGAAAACTTTTTGATCCTCCAATGACGAAAATGTACGAAATACAATGAAACGTGACGTAATTTAAGCCACAAGACGTTTTGAAATATCATGATGCTTCGTTCATCCGCGTTCCTGTTGTCTCCGTCTGGCGTTAGGTCAACAAACGGGCAACAGTCACAACGGTCAGAAACAGACTCGGATGTCGAGTAACTGGGATGGCAGACATAAACATTGATTTATTTATATACAAGAAGGTACATTGGGTTTATGAGAGTACAGAGCATTGAAGTTATACATTCTTGTAAGGCCACTAACTAACATGCATAGCGTCCCGAGCATGTCCTTAATCTAACAAATAATTTTAAGAAGGTAATTTCTTGCAAAATTAAAAAAATGCTTACAGGTATATTGTAAGGAAGTATAAAAATACATTGTAAGAAACTATAAAGCTGCATTGTAAGAAGGTATAACAAAAATACATTGTATAAGAAATTTGACAGGATTAATAGGTACATTAAAGTAAATTTAAGGGTTATCCCCTTATTCCCTTATATATAAGATGAAATCAATGATTACAATGATAAAGTTATATGGCTTGGGTATATATATATATATATTGGGGGATTTTGTAGCATTAGATACAGTGCGAGTTTAAAACACTAGGTAGGAAACTATGCAGATGAAATTAGGTACTTTTTTATTTTGTTTTTGAATAAGGTAAAAGTTGGACAGCTTTTCAGTTTGTTAGGGAGTGAGTTCCATAACTATTTATTTATTTACTATTTACTATTTAGCCCCTTTATTTGCATAGTGTTTACACAGATTAAGTTTGACTCTGGGGATATCAAAGAGATATTAATTTCTGGTGTAGTGATTATGGGTTATATTACATCTGTCCAGGAAGAGTTTCAGAACAGGGTTTTGTAAATGTTAGATGGTACAAGAGAATGTGTGGAGTGAGTTTATGCTCAGCATGTTTTAGGGAGTTAAACAAGGGAGCTGAGTGTTGTCTGAAAGCAAAGTTTGCTATTGTTCTGATAGCAAATTTTTGCTGGTTGATGATGGACTTGAGGTAGTTTGCAGTTGTTGAACCCCATGCACAGATACCATAAGTAAGGTAAGGATAGATTATTGCGTAGTATAGTGAGAGGAGAGCAGAGTTAGGTACATAATATCTGATTTTAGAAAGTATACCAACTATTTTAGAGACTTAGTTATGAACTGTTGTATAGGTGCTGAAGTTGAGTCTCTAGGTGTAGGCCAAGGAACTTTCCATAATTTTTATTGCTGATGTTAACATTGTCTATCTGAAGCTGAATTGCATTTGTTGATTTGCTTCCAAATAAGATGTAGTAGGTCTTTTTTATATTTACTGTGAGTTTGTTGGAGTTTTGTTGGTCCGAGTAGATGAGGGTAGAATCGTCAGCAAATAATTTAGGTTTAAGAATGGTAGAAACACTAGGCAGATCATTGATGTATATAAGAAATAGGAGAGGTCCTAGGAACATAATGTTTCCATCATCAGATATGGGGTTTGTGTCCTCAGATTAGGCAAAATTGTAATTAATTTTGTCAATAAGATGTTAATAATAATGTGAGGATGCCTGTCGTTCCTTTGCGTATAGTTGCTGTGGAAAGTGGCTAGGGTGCAGCTAAAAGTTTAGCGATGTCATAAAAAACTAGCAGTGTGTTTTATTGATCTGTCGTGAATTCATAAATGGCGAGACATTTCTCATGATGGTGTCACTACGATGACGTAATGTTTACAAACATAGTTTAGCTCCGCCCCTTTCTGCCAAATTTAGCTGCTTGCTGTTTTTTACACTTAACATATAGTCATTTAAAATTAGTACTTAATTTTCTTTTCTCTTCATTTTATCAAAGTTAAGGCCTCTGATTATATGTATCCAATATTTATGGAAGATTTACCAATATTTATGGAAGATTTACCAATATTTATGAAGATTTACGAGACATGTACAATATATCAAGTTAATGGAACAACAATATTATTCCAGAAACTGAGTCTTTGTTGTTATTGACGTTCCTACTAACGATGCTCTTAGGTTGTGTGCGCACATGTTCGTGCTGGTAGAGAAAGCTTCTTCAGCTCCTGGATCCCGCCTCTCAGTCGTCGACCGGCCTTTTTTTTTTAATTGCTGCAGACTCTTTTGCTTATCATATCTACTTTGAAATTGTCTGGAGGTACCTGTGTGTATGTAATAATAATAATAACTCGCCTAGATGTACGTGTAATGTTGAGCAATAGCTCTTTGGCCCCGCATTTCCAAATCCTCATCAGTTAATGTAATAACTATTATTATTCATCTTTTTTTCCGTGTCCTCATTTTTTCATTTGCTTATTGGAATCGTGTCAATAATCTTGTAGTTTTAATTGCTCGCAAATCTTACACAGAAAAAGTATTATTATTAACATCTTTGTCGTCTGTGTCTCCAGCTTTCACCCGTGTCCCCTAACCCTACAGGTTTCTCACTTTAGCCGCTTTGCCCTCTTGTCTGTTCCTCTCGATATCTTATATATTGTTATATCTCTTCTGTTTCTTCTTTCCTCTCACATTCTAAAGATGAGGTCTCTCGGGCCCCTTATTTTAGATGAGAGTTCCTGATCGGGACTACATAGACCTTTAAGGTTGTATTTAATGTTCTTAAGGCTTCTATATTTTACCGGTTATTTTCAATGGGTGTTGTGTCTCATTTAACCAGTACTGCCTGTGGTCCAGTGGTCATAAACACTGTTTATATAGGACAGACGTAAATCTGTATGTTTATGTATGTAGGTTAGATTAGCATTTTAAAAGTAATACAATAATTTTGTGGTTGATTGTTCAATAAATAACTGAACTATATGTTTAACAGATCTCTCACCCCTGTCCATGGAGGATAGAAGAAAATGTATATATATGTCGGTTAGCCTTGTAAATGTGTGGCCACGTCTGTGGCAGAAAAAAATCCTTTTCTTCCTGCCTTTGTAAGGAAGATAGGATGGATTTCACCTTTGATTTCCCAGGGTGAAATCCAACTGCCATCTCCAAGACCAGTTCTGTAACGTATCTGTCTCCCCCCGTAATCCCTCACAAAATTGTCGTAAAGATGTAGTGATGTTGCACTGCCAGGAATGGTTGAAGCTATATAACCCATGTTGACCAGACCACACATTAGAAGGTGAAGGGACGACGACGTTTCGGTCTGTCCTGGAGCATTCTCAAGTCGATTGTGAGAATGGTCCAGGACGGACCGAAACGTCGTCGTCCCTTCACCTTCTAGGGTGTGTGGTCTGGTCAACATACTTCAGCCACGTTATTGTGACTCATCGCCTGCATGTATAACCCATATAACCTATAGAATTCGATGGTAAGAAAACGTCAAATATTACAGTGGTTTAAATATTTACTTCGGTGATTTTGTCGGTTTAGTGGATTCCGTTAAAAATAATGATTGGGTGAGAGGACGGGTTGGCGGTACAGACACATTGTTCACCCCAACATGACATTAGGCTTTCTGAAGCGGGTCACCCTCCTGGCCCCGTGCCCTCACGTCTTTCCCGCCCTCACGTCTTTCCCGCCCTCACGTCTTTCCCGCCCTCACGTCCCTCCCGCCCTCACGTCCCTCCCGCCCTCACGTCCCTCCCGCCCTTCGGGTTAATACTTTCTGGCCGTTATTGCGGCCTGCTGGCAGCGGGTCCCTCAACCAGTCTTGCCGCACCTGGGGATCCTCTATAAGCTTGTTATGTTGTGGAACTGCAGGTTATTATAATATATTGTATCGGGGGACAGGCAGTCAGTGTGTATATATATGTTAGGCTTATATCAACGTCTCAATCAACCCCTCCTCCTTCAAGAGTCGAATTACTGACCATCCCCAGGGTACAACTCCACAACAACCTGGCTAACTCCTGGATACCTGTTAACTGCTAGATGAACAAGGGCATTTAGGTGATAGAAACGCGGTCAACTATTTCTGCCTCGCCTGGGATTCGAACCCGGTATTCTCGCCTGTTAGTCGAGAACGAACCCGACTATACTGAATAAAAACTATTGTTATCAAGTTTGTTTGAAACATGACTCCGCGGAATATTCGTAGGTACACATAATAATGTATTCCAAATAGGAATATTTATTATTATTATTCTTTGATCCCGTATGTGGGATCAGACCACTTGTTTTCATAGTAGTTTGTTTTGGTTCTTTTGTTATTTTGTTAGATATTAAGTTGTGCCTCGTAGACGATTCTTTGGGAATGACCCACCCCCCCTATCCTGTACTGTATTTCCTCTCACATTCATGCTTTAGTTAATCCTTTTGGGTGTGACGAGGCATAGAGTTTTGTGAAGAAATGTTTGCGCACTTAAATTAGTATGTTGTTGTTAAAGATTCGCTACCTGGAACAAAGTTCCAAGTAGCACGTGCTATGGTGAGCCCATAGTGTCTGAAATGTAAATTAGTGTTTGCCATACTACCGAGTTCAGTCTACCCGTTTGGTACCAACAGAGACAATAAAGATGCTTATTGAAGCTTCATTGTTCAGTTAGCACTAATCTTCATTGTTTCTAAAGGTTGCTTTTAATGCTGGTTATAATAAATGTTGGGGTAGTAGTTCCATGTTGGTAATAATCACTGATGGAACTACAGACCAAGGTTAGTGAGAGAGGTTATATTTGCCCAGATGTCGTCAGGCTGTCATTTGAGTAATTCTGGTGGGTTTAGTGATCATGGGCGTTAGCGTGCAAGAGTTTAATTGCGGAAATAAGCTAACAACTAGTGAGTTAATAGGCTGGCAGAGGCCGGTATTAAAGCTCCCCGTTAGTACTAGTTGATTTTTAAGTGGTTTAATATTGAATTTTAGAGTTAAGAGTTAAATTCGGTTGCATATGTGTTAAGAATTGTGTATTCCGTTCGTACCGTTAAGTTAATGTTTGAAGTGGGAAAATATGTTCACTCAAAAGGCGTGTCAAGTTGTGATAATTTTCGAGCATGATGCTCCTGTTGGCAGTAAATTACGGTACAACCACCTCTCTCTGGCATGGCCTACAGCTGTAGATGGCCGAGTTTGTGAAATAAGCATAAACTTGGCAGGCAGGTGTAGAGTCTCGTGCATCGCCACGCTCCAGCAGTCATCCACACCAGCACCACCGCTATACCCCCATTGTTGTTGTGTTAGATTCAGCTTCTCGGAACACCGATTTACAAGTAGCACGGGCCACGGTGAGCCCGTAGTGGACTTACCTGGCGCAGGAGCGGGGCTGTAACTGCGCTGCTTCCACCCATTTGTTATTGTTGAAGATTAGGCTACCACAAGAGGTGGCACGGGCGTCAGTATAACCCGTAGGTGGTAGATTTTTGGAGCTTTGTACTTTGATATATCCCTTGTGTTGTCCACGCTCCCTCCCCGCTCCCTCACACTACACTTCCTCACACCTCATGCCGTGCCCCAACTTCCCGCCCGTCCTCATAAACGTCTGTCATTCGAGCCGTTAAAAGCACCCAGTTAATTACTACATAGTCGCGAGTCCAACCCGATATTCAACGGCATTTTACAGTTTGTTGTTGCTAGCTGGTTGAGTTTCTGCAGCAAGGAAGTGTGTGTATGTGTGTGTGTGGTATGAGGAGCAAGAGCTGTGTTCACTAGGGCAGGGCTGGACCAGAATTGATGTGGGTTCTCACACACACACACACACACACACACACACACACACACACACACACACACACACACACACACACACACACACACACACACACACACACCTGAGGCAGGTGTATCCATCGCCAGCCTCGCCACCGACGCCTCGAGTGAAGCTTGTGTGGAAATATATGACTGAATGCAGAGAATAAGTCACAGTAACGTAGGTGAGTATGAATCAATGCAATGCACATGTATGAAAGGAAAAAATAAGGTGATGCGTTTCGGTCGGTGTGTTCCGGCGGTCTTGTTAAGTCACGAGTTGATATGGACCGACGTTTCGGTCCGAGATGGACAGAAACGTCGCTACTTTTTCCTCTATATATGTGTGTGGGTTTGATTATATACGACAGACTCTTGGAGTCTTTGAATATTTAAAGGAGGGTTTTGATTTGACTCTTTGAGATATGTCCGACTTACAAAATGAAAATATATTTGTAATATTAAAAGGTTCTTTGAAAGGCAAAATAATGAATTTGTTCGTGGTTTCTAATTCGAGAACGTGGGTCGTGGTTTCTAATTCGAGAACGTGGGTCGTGGTTTCTAATTAGTTTCAACTTCTTTACTTGGCGCATCCCGCTTAGTTACATCTTTATTAGTAAAGACGTTCCCACTTCTCTATAACTAATTTTTGTCTACTTTCACTCTACGACGTCTTCTACTTGCTTAACTAAACGAGCTTTGGCGTTCAGTTCCTGAACCCATTATGTGCCTCTGTACCATCGTCCACGGTATGGGTATGGGGGGCATAATAGAGAAATGAACCTCTTCTGCTGTTCCTCACTTTGAACATTTGCTTCTTTGTTTTATTTGTCAACTTTCCCCTTTAAATCTTACACGTTGTTGTCATGTCCTCTCTGCTTATCTTGCCTCCAATGTGGTAAGTTGCAGTTTCCTTAATCTTCCGTCGTGTCCTTATCTAAGGAACGAGCCTTTTAAGTATTTCTCTGCCTTATCTAATTATTCAGGTTTGGTTCCATGTTCGGGCTGCATACTCAAGCGTTGGTATTATGTAGGTTGTGTAGCCTATACAAATTTTGTTCGAGTTCCTGGAGGCTTTCCATAAAGTTAAGACACATACTGCCGTATTAGCAGAGGCCCTCATAAGGAATATTCTCTACACAGATTCTACTAAACTCGTTCATATTCCTTCCATTTTGTTGGAGTGTGTACGTGTTAGGAATGATGCCCAGCGCCCTCTGCTTCCTGTTTAGGGTGACGTATGGGCACAACATTGGCTGTCTTCCAGGTAACTGCTGTCTCTCTGACAGCTTTTGGAATAGCTTGCACACTCCCAGAGAATTGGATTTAACGAAGCCTTGCAAGGGTTGGGTTTAAGGACTTGTCAGTGACTTGAGGACCACCAGAGGTGCATTGTCTGTAACGAGGCATCTTGAGGTAGATTATACTTCGCCTGCCCATGGTCACCAGTCCCCTAGGAGAGGGCAGTAGTGAAGATTAACGTGGGGCATATATATTGACCGCGCTCCCCCCCCCCCTTGGTTATCTATATATAGATAACCAGGTTATCTGTGCATCCACCATTTGGTCACCATTTGGTCCGGGAGACATCTCCCGTCACGCAGGGTGCAGTCGCACCTCCACAGATCTCCAGTATCATCTATTGATACTGATAATGGCTCAAATGGGCCACCACTTACGGGCTATTCATGCCCGTGCCACCTTTTGGGTGGCTTAATCTTCATCAATCAATCATCATCTGTGCATCGAGATTATTTCCGGTAATCAAAGCTCTCTCTCTCCTCTCTCTCTCTCTCTCTCTCTCTCTCTCTCTCTCTCTCTCTCTCTCTCTCTCTCTCTCTCTCTCCTCTCTCTCTCTCTCTCCACTATTTCTCTCAGATTGTTAGTACGAGGTACAGAAGGATTGGTTGTTTGCAGTACTGGAAGGGATGACGGTAGTTAATGAACAAGAGAGAAGATTGCAAGATGAACAATTTTGGCAGCGTCTGGGATGCTCTCAGAGGTAGGTTCGAATCCTCGTCACGGCCCTTGTGGATTTGTTCTTAGGCAGTCTCTTGTTTTAATAATTCTATATTTGATCTCATGGCGTTGATATAATATTATTTGGTTGTCGTTCATCGCAGACATGACGAACATTTGTCGTTTTATAATATATATACATTGTAGAATTACTGTATAATGATCTATGAGTACTACTATTTTCTTATGTAAAGGAATAATGCATTTGAATCTTGTTAACGAAGCCAGTTTGCCATTGAATGAATAACCGCTTGTAAGTACACGTAGAGCTGCAGTAGACAGTTTCAGAATACGTGACCCCGAACACTAGAGTGTAATTAGTTATGACACTGTATGGCTTACGGGGGGTGGGGGTTACGGGCTCACCATAGTCCGTGCTACATGGACACTTCGTTCTGAGTAGCTAAATCTAAAACAACAACAACAACAACAACGTCTGTATGGTTCGTGATGAGTTACTATGTGTGGCTCATCCTGCAACCCGTCCTCGCAAATTCGTATAGTCAATATTGACTTATTAAATACGTGCATAGGTGACATACTAAACATAATAGTTTCCCTTGAAAAGCTTCATAGCATCCTGCTGGTATTCTGTGGCTCCTTATCCCGATACTGCTCCTTCGTGTCTCCTATCCTGCCGCGGGATGAGAATTAGCTCTCATCATACCTCTCCGTCTCTTTACACACACAAATCACAATAGCGTTATGCATCAAATGAACAATCTCTCGGACGTAAGTTCGAACCCTCGTCACGGCCCTATGTAGATTTGCTCCCTGTCTCACCTTCACTTAGGGAGCACTCTGGCTTTTCTGAAACATATTTTTGTGCCGCTAATGAGGCGCCGGGGTCCCATGCCGGTGTTGCGTACTCTAATGTCGGTCAGATGGGCGTGGTGTGTAGGAGCCTGAAGAATTCCTTGGTGTAGTGTGTGTAGACTCCTGAAGAATTCCTCGCTGAGGCTCTGAGGCTCCTTACCCGTATCCGGCAGCCTTGCATATACCACTGATGCTATCTTGTACATGTGTAACCTAAATGATAAGTTTGGTGTACATAAGGGCATTAGAAAATATAATCATCTACATGAGGCCAATTGGCCCGTTAGAGGCAGCTCTTTATTGATGCTCAACTGTACGTGTCTAACCTTCGCTTGAAACAATCAGGTCATTCCTCATCTATTATAGTCCCCGGGTAATTAGCATCATGAATTAACAACCTTATTTCCAAAACTGTATTTGCTGAAGTTTTTATTTTTCCTGAATCTAAAGTAATCAACTTTGAATCCATTGTTTCGTGTGTTTGTGTTGATATATTTAACACCTTAGGGTCGAGGTACTACAGTCGGGTTCTCTCCCGACTCACAATCGGGTATTTCGGGTTCGAATCTCTTGGGGGAACAGAAATGGTTGGGTGCGTTCACATATCACTGAATGCTCTCCTCCCCCTCCCTGTTCACCTAGCAGTAAAGATGCACCCCAGGAGTTAGTTCCTGTCTTTATATATATATATATATATATATATATATATATATATATATATATATATATATATATATATATATATATAATATATATATTCTTGTCAACACGTTTTAATTTTGCTTCCTGAAAGATGTTTCCCCTTCAGTTAATCCGTCAACATCATCTTCCCCTTCTGCCGTACCTACTCTCATAACGTTGCATTTGTTAGGATTGAACTCCTCGAGCCACTTGTCTCATAATCCTGTAGTTTGTTGGGCTTTGTCCCGTGTTGCAACTTTGGTGCAGTTCTCGACCTTTGTGCCATTGTGAGGTGACGACAAGGAGGACTTTACGCTCAGGGGAACTATCGGCTCCAAGCCGGTGGGCCATCGAATCTTTGAATTATTTTTCTTGCTTTTACACACAAGCTTGTGTACATTTTGTTCGTGCTGTGAACTGTGCGTTAAAGGGTCGTTTGATTTATTCCAGACAAATGGTATAGTGGCGCTGCTTTGCAACCGGTTAACCTATGCATCTTTGCATTATCCGGTTTCTTTGTGACATGTATATCCGGATCATGTCCCTGTGTAACGTGTAGCCGGTTTGTACACAAGTAGCGTGTATCTAGTCAGTGACCATGTATAGTGTGTTCACGTCCGTGTATAGCCAGGTATACACCCATGTTAAGCAGTACGAGCGGACGATATGCTCGTACAAGGGCAGGAGAAGTGCACCATATGTCTGTGTAAATGTACGAATTTTTGTCGCTTCCTGATCTCCATCACTGTTTGGGTCTTGCGTTTAATTATCCCTCTCGAGATTAACAAATTAAAATTCAGCAGTGTTAAGCAGAGACATATATATAAATATATATAAATATAGATATATCTCCTTCTGAAGATGTATTATTAAATACGAAAGTACTTAAGGAAATTCCTGTCTTAATCCTTCTCACGGGAGACATCTCCCTTCACGCAGGGTGCAGTCGCACCTCCACAGATCTCCAGTATCATCTTGATACTGGTAATGGCTCTAAAGGGCCACCAGTACGGGCTATTCATGCCCGTGCCACCTTTTGGGTGGCTTAATCTTCATCAATCAATCTTCTAATCCTTCTTTCGTGGTCGACACTATCGCGGTGTTCATTATGTGTTAATTTCTTAGTGATTTACACACATATATGTGTGTGTGTATATCACGAAAATAAACACGTGATTAAAAATGTGACAGTGTCAGACCACGGAGGAAAAATGAAACAGGAATTTCCTTAAGCACTTTCGTATATTAATACATCTTCAGAAGGAGTTACTCCTTCTGAAGATGTATTAATATACAAAAGCACTTAAGGAAATTCCCGTTTCATTCTTCCTCCGTGGTCTGACATTGTCACACATATATGTGTGTCTCGACTTAACAATGAATTTTGTAGCTCATTCTCCTGTTTAAATGGTAGTTTGTGCAGCTATGTGCACCACAGTACAAAGGTTGACGTTCTAAGCAATTAGATAGTAGAACTTTGTACTATTCACTTTATATAGCGGGGAACAGTGAAGCTAAAACACTAACTTAAATATTCCTAGGCCTAGTATGGCACATATATGTACTATATTAGGCCTCATATATCGTGTGTTAGGCCTAGGAAGGTTAGGTTAGTTCGTCTTTGCAACATAAGTAGAAAATAGTTTTCCTTTTGTCCAACTCAATAGTGCCGATTTCTACTTTCTAATTTCGTTGTACGTCGGTATATATATATATAATATATATATATATATATATATATATATATATATATATATATATATATATGCGAACAAGCCTGAATGGTCCCCAGGACTATATGCGAATGAAAACTCACACCCCAGAAGTGACTCGAACCCATACTCCCAGGAGCAACGCAACTGGTATGTACAGGGATGCCTTAAACCACTTGACCATCACGACCGGACATAAGGAAGTGATGGTTTAAGGCATCCCTGTACATACCAGTTGCGTCGCTCCTGGGAGTATGGGTTCGAGTCACTTCTGGGGTGTGAGTTTTCATTAGCATATAGTCCTGGGGACCATTCAGGCTTGTTCGCACTGTGTTCCTCACGTGTTGCCCCCAAAAAATGAGGTGATTTGATAAAATGCTATGCCCAAGATAACCATCCAGTTGCCGGCGGGGAAGTGGCTCAAATAGCCCAGGCTATCACTTCCTTATGTCCGGTCGTGATGGTCAAGTGGTTTAAGGCATCCCTGTACACACCAGTTGCGTTGCTCCTGGGAGTATGGGTTCGAGTCACTTCTGGGGTGTGAGTTTCATTCATATATATATATATATATATATATATATATATATATATATATATATATATAATATATATATATAAACTGAAAACTCACACCCCAGAAGTGACTCGAACCCATACTGCCAGGAGCACTCTGCTGGCGTACAGGATCCCTTAACCGCTCGACCAACACAACTCGACCGCTCAGTTGCATATAGTCCTGGAGACCATTCAGGCTTATTCGCATATATAGATATATATATATATATATATATATATATATATATATATATATATATATATATATATATATATATATATATATATATAGTCCTCATCGTTACTATAAGCACTATCGAAACGGGAGAATGTGCTGAATTTTGGGATATTGAGCAACATTGGGATTTAATGGTAACCTTCTGGCCATTTTTAGGCTGGCGTGACCTTGAAAACATTTTAAAAAACACAACTAAAAACGCCTTTTTGTTCTTAATAATTAGTAAAACATTACAGCGACTGATGTCGCAAAATTATCAAAATAATTCTACCTATCATACTTTGTAATAGACAAATGTATATAGGACATTTTTCTGGGTTTCCCTATAGCACCCATTCCTTCATATATGTATACATATAAAGGGGGCCTGACAGCTGAGTGGGCAGCGCTTCGGATTCGTAGTTCTGAGGTTCCGGGTTCGATCCCCGGTGGAGGCGGAGACAAATGGGCAAATAGTTTCTTTCACTCTGATACCCTCTTATCTAGCAGTAAATAGGTACCTGGGAGTTAGACAGCTGCTACGGGCTGCTTCCTGGAGGGGGGGGTGTAACAAAAAGGAAGCCTGGTCGAGGACCGGGCCGCGGGGACGCTAAGCCCCGAAATCATCTCAAAATAACCTGCTGCCACGGAATGAAATGATTGAAATGGTGAGATGCTGTTGTTGTTATAGATTCAGCCACTCGGAACAAGTTCCAAGTAGCACGGGCTATGGTGAGCCCGTAACTTACCCTGCACAGGAGCGGGGCAAGTAGCACGGGCTATGGTGAGCCCGTAACTTACCTGGCACAGGAGCGGGCAAGTAGCACGGGCTATAGTGAGCCCGTAGTGGACTTACCTGGCACAGGAGCGGGGCAAGAAGCACGGGCTATGGTGAGCCCGTAGTGGACTTACCTGGCACAGGAGCGGAGCAAGTAACACGGGCTATGGTGAGCCCGTAGTGGACTTACTTGGCACAGGAGCGGTGCCAAAATGGCGAGAAAACGCCGAAGATCACATACCACGAGGCAGGGATAGGGGGACACGATAGGAGAGACGGAGTGAAGGAACAATGCCTAACCACTTGAGACATCGGGGGTAGAACCCTAAATCTCCAGAAGGTGGGGGGGGGGGGAAGGGGAAATCGTCGTCGCACCGACCACACAGTTGTACTCGGTAGACGCAGAAAAACAAATGTGAGTGCTGCCAATCGCTTCTGCTGACTTTGGAGAGGTATTCAGGAGCCAGGCTATATAAGTCGGTGGGGGTCTTGCAATGCGGGCTCACCATAGCCCGTGCTACATGGACACTTCGTTCTGAGTAGCTAAATCTGAAACAACAACAATAACTTTCAATCCGCTCTTGAGATACGAGACCTCCTCACGTCTAGGCGTCTTGGGTACGCAAGATCAGTCTTCTTCTCTATCCAGTGCCCATTGCCTTCTAGGGCATCAGCTTGGGGTAGGGGGCGTTAGTAAGTCAACATTACAATGTTTCAGATCGGCTTGATAGGACGTTATCGGGTATATGAAGGACACGGGCCGCTAGGAGTCTGCATTTGGTTATCCTGGTGGGTCTCTTTGCTATCCGCATTGTGTTATCCTAGCGAAGACAAATTAAATTAGAGATCTGCATAAACTTTGGCAAGAAATGCTTTTGGGTTATGCCATTAATTTTTCCTCGTGGCTTTCTATGCATAAGAAATATATTTTATATTTTGTTAATTGGTTTTGTAAATGTTAATAATTAAATGACAAGGCCCCTAGGCTAAAAAAAATATTTCTTCAGATTTCTCAGACATTAATGTACGATTGATAACAATCTTGAAGATGATAAAACCTGCCAGGAGGTCTACAGGGTGACCTTTCAAAGTCTTGCAGTTCTTTCAGGAAGTCTAATCAGGGTCACGACCTCCAGGCCATCCTGGAAGTCTGTATCAGAGGTCACTTCGGAGGTCAACACGACTCCTACAAAGACTCGTGTTGACCTCCGAAGTGATTCTGGACCCCCCGTCAAGATTCTGGATTTAAGTTCCACGAACGGGAGCTCCGGATTCAAGTTCCAGGAACGCCAGGACGGGAGGCTCAGTTTGGCGCCAGACAAGTTTTCAGCATGTTGCTTTCCAGGACGTTAGTTTTAGTGGCGTGGTGGACCAGACACCGGAATTCGTATATCTTGATGTATCCTTTTAAGGCGTTGCATAAGCTGTTGCAGAGCCCTCACGTGTGTTCGGAGAATTGCGTTTTAGTATTCCTTTGAAGGCTTTTGGGGGGAATTTTAGTATGGCATATGAATTCGTGGTTTGCCTTCCATGTTTAGTGCATTCCGGAACACCGCAATAACTATTATGGATTACCTGTTATATATTTTTCGTTACACATCGTCCATTATGCATTATACACCATCCTAGAAAGGCCTAGATTAGCAGGCTTCCTGTCCCCAACAAGGGGAAGCCAGGCATCATGTTCGTCTACACTATCAAGCATCACTAATAATATTTAAGAATAACATTTAATGGAGCGTAAATATTTAGTGAGAAATGAATGTTAAGCTTTTCGTATTTTCATTGTTGCCCCTTGCAAGAGATTACAAGAAAGTAGTACTATCTAAAAGCTAATGCAGGTGATGAGTCACAATAACGAGGCTGAAGTAGTTTGACCAGACCACACACTAGAAGGTGAAGGGACGACGACGTTTCGGTCCGTCCTGGACCATTCTCAAGTCGATTGTCAGAATGGTCAACTTGACGGACTAAAAGTTAATGTTTGTTAACATACGTGATTCATCATTTCATCAAGGGAACAGGAATTACAAATCTCTTAACACATCATTTATCCATGAAACTAAAACGTCAAAACACGGCTGCTGCCCAAAGTGAACGTGTTAAATGGAATACGTATGTAATACATCAGCAAATACATTAGCCATTTCATCTTGCAGGGTCGGCGTTCGATGCCCCGATGATCCTAGTGGCTAGGCACCGTTTCTTTACTTCCCTTTTCGCATCCCAGAGCCTTGGTTCTTGTGTCCTTTCCAAGTGCCCTTCAACACACGACGGCAGTGAAGCAGAACCCACTACCAGTATATCCACCGTTAATGTTGTTGTTATAGATTCAGCTACTCAGAACAAGTTCCAAGTAGCACGGGCTATAGTGAGCCCGTAACTAACCTAGCACAGGAGCGGGGCAAGTAGCACGGGCTATGGTGAGCCCGTAACTAACCTAGCACAGGAGCGGGGCAAGTAGCACGGGCTATGGTGAGCCCGTAACTAACCTAGCACAGGAGCGGGGCAAGTAGCACGGGCTATGGTGAGCCCGTAGTGGACTTATCTGGCACAGGAGCGGTGCTGAGTTCACCGTCAAGCTGATGTTTGATAAAGATTAAGCCACCCAAGAAGTGGCACGGGCATGAATAGCCCGTAACCCGTCAAGCTCTCACTGGACAGTCTTAAATAGGTGCGTCACCAGACGAAGCTGCCCACACCACACTGCCATAACCGTGGACAAATGAAGACAATAGCTCAGGACAAATTGGCCAGGTTGTTGCAGAGTTTAGACTTGCTCCAGACTGGTCTCTAATTGAGCGTGACCTGCGAGACTGCAACCCACAGAGGGACAAACGAACACACAGTAGAACAAAGCCAATTACCCGAGAGGTTACTAAGTTTAGATCGGACCGCCCGGACAAGCTTCCTCTGGGCCGGCCTCTTAAGTGAGATGGTTCAGGAATACGGACAATAATAACACCGTCGGGGCCCCACTGAACCTTCCCGCTCCTGTGCCAGGTAAGTCCACTACGGGCTTACTATAGCCCGAGCTACTTGCCCCACTCCTATGCCAGGTAAGTCCACTACGGGCTCACCATAGCCTGTGCTACTTGCCCCGCTCCTGTGCCAGGTAAGTCCACTACGGGCTCACCATAGCCTGTGCTACTTGCCCCGCTCCTGTGCCAGGTAAGTCCACTACGGGCTCACCATAGCCCGTGCTACTTGCCCCGCTCCTGTGCCAGGTAAGTCCACTACGGGCTCACCATAGCCCGTGCTACTTGCCCCGCTCCTGTGCCAGGTAAGTCCACTACGGGCTCACCATAGCCCGTGCTACTTGCCCTGCTCCTGTGCCAGGTAAGTTACGGGCTCACTATAGCCTGTGCTACTTGGAACTTGTTCTGAGTGGCTGAATCTATAACAACAACCACATTGAAGCCCTGTACCTCTTGCCAGACTCCGAGACAACCATTCACCAAACTCTGATGCAAATCATCTTGCTGCTTAAGGTAGCGCGTCATTTCGCTCTCGCTGAATTGAGGTGTAGTTTGTCGATTGCATGAGCGTTTTCGTAAAAAAAAAAATCCCAGTGCGCATGCTAGGTGCAGAGGCTTGTGGTGACTCGTCACCAGATGGCGCGCGGAGATCGCGATGGTAGTCTCGGGTGGGCGTTGTCGATGTCAATCTCGAACTAAATTCACCTTGTTCCCAGGCACAGATCTCTGATAATTCAGACAGTATGTCTCGGGTTAGAGGAGACATGACCAGCTTATGGAAAATCATTGGTGATGCCACTGGCGTCCTACAGGACGTGGGGTGGTGTTGTTGTAGATTTAGCTACTCTGAACAAAAATTTCCATGTAGCACGGGCTATAGTGAGCCGTTCGTGGGGTGTGGCGTGTGACACTAGACCACGGACTAGAGTCTGACCCCACTACTCAACCGCTCCTGTGCTAGGTTAAGTCCACGACGGGCCACCATAGCCCGTGCTACTTGGAACTTGTTCCGAGTAGCTGAATCTATAACAACAACAACCCCAGTACTAAGGAGGGTCGGGATTATAAGCACGTACTAGAGGCCCTCAGACGCTAACAGTAACAATGGAGTTGATCAAACTATTTAATGTGTTGAGTCCCACGATTATGAATATAGGTTTTAAGAAATAAAAGTTGCGAGAAGGTGTTTTAAAGCATTTAAAGTGCTAGAGATGTTCGAAGATGCCGAGCCGTAAGGTAATGGATGAAATACCTTAGAGGTACAGCACCTGGAGAGGTTAATGACCTGGAATGTTTACGTATGGAGAGCATCTTCCAGGGAGACGAGTGTGACTAGGATTTTCACGCCCTTATGAAGGGGAAGGATGCTGGTCTTAAGATAATTTTAATTGTGTTTCTCTTCCGCACGTGTATGGTACCTCAATGAGGAGCGTTAAGGAAAACATTTGAAATTGATAATGACACGAAAGAGCGCCTACATACGTCATTCAAAGATGATGACAGAAGAGCGCCTTAGCATACGTCATTCAAAGATGATGACACGAAGAGCGCCTTAGCATACGTCATTCAAAGATGCAAGATCTTTTGAAACTTGTCAATGGCGGGACTTTAGCGTGTAGTTGTGTAATAACAACATTTTAATGGGGTCATTTAAAGGACATTCTTGCAGATTACCTGTGAATCAACTTGAGAATGGTCCAGGACGGACCGAAACGTCGTCGTCCCTTCACCTTCTAGTGTGTGTCTGGTCAACTACCTGTGAACTGTCAGTCATGGCACCGTCTGCAGGGCTCCTCCTGTGAACCGTGTGAAGTTAACAGTGAAATACAGTAACGGTTTCCTGTTTGCGAGAGACTTGAGGTGCGGAGGTCAGGCAGCACGGCTGGGTCATGGATATGGTCTCCCCCAGAGGGATCGGAGACTCACAGACGGATAGTCGTATCAGTAGTCGTCCCACGACTCGTAAGTCGGGCTTGCTGAAGGAGTAGGTGGGTAGTAGGGAGGATGGCACAGTTTCTGGCTAGAGGCGGGGAAAGTTTGAGGTTAGACGGAACTTTTAAACCCACTAGACAGGTCGTCAGGGACGGGTGTTGGGGTCGTCGTGGGAATGCTGGGTCGTTAACGTTAATACCGTTGATTCTCATTGAATTAACGTTGATCATCATTGATTTAACATAAAAAACACACCACACCACCTGTTGATTGACAGTTGAGGCGCGGACCAAGAGCCGAAGCTCAAACCCTGCAAGCACAACTAGGTGATTGTTGTGCACATACACATGTGCGCGCGCATGCTCACACA
>WNGS01000337.1:8242409-8253279 GCA_020271785.1 Procambarus virginalis | reverse complement strand
AGGGAGCTGAGTGTTGTCTGAAAGCAGTTTGCTATTGTTCTGATAGCAAATTTTTGCTGGTTCATGATGGACTTGAGGTAGTTTGCAGTGGTTGACCCCATGCACAGATACCATAAGTAAGGTAAGGATAGATTAGTGCGTAGTATAGTGAGAGGAGAGCAGAGTTAGGTACATAATATCTGATTTTAGAAAGTATACCAACTATTTTAGAGACTTAGTTATGAACTGTTGTATGGGTGCTGAAGTTGAGTCTCTAGTGTAGGCCAAGAACTTTCCATCATTTTTATTGCTGATGTTAACATTGTCTATCTGAAGCTGAATTGCATTTGTTTGATTTGCTTCAAATAAGATGTAGTAGGTCTTTCTATGTTTACTGTGAGTTTGTTGGTTGTTGGAGTTTGTTGGTCCGAGTAGATGAGGGTAGAATCGTCAGCAAATAATTTAGGTTTAAGAATGGTAGAAACACTAGGCAGATCATTGATGTATATAAGAAATAGGAGAGGTCCTAGGAACATAATGTTTCCATCATCAGATATGGGTTTGTGTCCTCAGATTAGGCAAAATTGTAATTAATTTTGTCAATAAGATGTTAATAATAATGTGAGGATGCCAGTCGTTTCTTTTGCGTATAGTTGCTGTGGAAAGTGCTAGGGTGCAGCTAAAAGTTTAGCGATGTCATAAAAAACTAGCAGTGTGTTTTATTGATCTGTCGTGAATTCATAAATGGCGAGACATTTCTCATGATGGTGTCACTACGATGACGTAATGTTTACAAACATAGTTTAGCTCCGCCCCTTTCTGCCAAATTTAGCTGCTTGCTGTTTTTTACACTTAACATATAGTCATTTAAAATTAGTACTTAATTTTCTTTTCTCTTCATTTTATCAAGTTAAGGCCTCTGATTATATGTATCCAATATTTATGGAAGATTTTCAATATTTATGGAAGATTTACCAATATTTATGGAAGATTTACCATATTTATGAAAGATTTACGAGACATGTACAATATATCAAGTTATGGAACAACAATATTATTCCAGAAACTGAGTCTTTGTTGTTATTGACGTTCCTACTAACGATGCTCTTAGGTTGTGTGCGCACATGTTCGTGCTGGTAGAGAAAGCTTCTTCAGCTCCTGGATCCCGCCTCTCAGTCGTCGACCGGCCTTTTTTTTTAATTGCTGCAGACTCTTTTGCTTATCATATCTACTTTGAAATTGTCTGGAGGTACCTGTGTGTATGTAATAATAATAATAACTCGCCTAGATGTACGTGTAATGTTGAGCAATAGCTCTTTGGCCCCGCATTTCCAAATCCTCATCAGTTAATGTAATAACTATTATTATTCATCTTTTTTTCCGTGTCCTCATTTTTCATTTGCTTATTGGAATCGTGTCAATAATCTTGTAGTTTTAATTGCTCGCAAATCTTACACAGAAAAAGTATTATTATTAACATCTTTGTCGTCTGTGTCTCCAGCTTTCACCCGTGTCCCCTAACCCTACAGATTTCTCACTTTAGCCGCTTTGCCCTCTTGTCTGTTCCTCTCGATATCTTATATATTGTTATTATATCTCTTCTGTGTCTTCTTTCCTCTCATTCTAAAGATGAGGTCTCTCGGGCCCCTTATTTTAGATGAGAGTTCCTGATCGGGACTACATAGACCTTTAAGGTTGTATTTAATGTTCTTAAGGCTTCTATATTTACCGGTTATTTTCAATGGGTGTTGTGTCTCATTTAACCAGTACTGCCTGTGGTCCAGTGGTCATAAACACTGTTTATATAGGACAGACGTAAATCTGTATGTTTATGTATGTAGGTTAGATTAGCATTTTAAAAGTAATACAATAATTTTGTGGTTTGTTCAATAAATAACTGAACTAACTATATGTTTAACAGTTCTCTCACCCCTGTCCATGGAGGATAGAAGAAAATGTATATATGTCGGTTAGCCTTGTAAATGTGTGGCCACGTCTGTGGTAGAAAAAAAATCCTTTTCTTCCTGTCTTTGTAAGGAAGATAGGATGGATTTCACCTTTGATTTCCCAGGGTGAAATCCAACAGCCATCTCCAAGACCAGTTCTGTAACGTATCTGTCTCCCCCGTAATCCCTCACAAAATTGTCGTAAAGATGTAGTGATGTTGCACTGCCAGAAATGGTTGAAGCTATATAACCCATGTTGACCAGACCACACATTAGAAGGTGAAGGGACGACGACGTTTCGGTCTGTCCTGGAGCATTCTCAAGTCGATTGTGAGAATGGTCCAGGACGGACCGAAACGTCGTCGTCCCTTCACCTTCTAGGGTGTGTGGTCTGGTCAACATACTTCAGCCACGTTATTGTGACTCATCGCCTGCATGTATAACCCATATAACCTATAGAATTCGATGGTAAGAAAACGTCAAATATTACAGTGGTTTAAATATTTACTTCGGTGATTTTGTCGGTTTAGTGGATTCCGTTAAAAATAATGATTGGGTGAGAGGACGGGTTGGCGGTACAGACACATTGTTCACCCCAACATGACATTAGGCTTTCTGAAGCGGGTCACCCTCCTGGCCCCGCGCCCTCAAGTCTTTCCCGCCCTCACGTCTTTCCCCCTCACGTCTTTCCCGCCCTCTCGTCTTTCCCGCCCTCACGTCCCTCCCGCCCTCACGTCCCTCCCGCCCTCACGTCCCTCCCGCCCTCACGTCCCTCCCGCCCTCACGTCCCTCCCGCCCTTCGGGTTAATACTTTCTGGCCGTTATTGCGGCCTGCTGGCAGCGGGTCCCTCAACCAGTCTTGCCGCACCTGGGGATCCTCTATAAGCTTGTTATGTTGTGGAACTGCAGGTTATTATAATATATTGTATCGGGGGACAGGCAGTCAGTGTGTATATATATGTTAGGCTTATATCAACGTCTCAATCAACCCCCTCCTCCTTCAAGAGTCGAATTACTGACCATCCCCAGGGTACAACTCCACAACAACCTGGCTAACTCCTGGATACCTGTTAACTGCTAGATGAACAAGGACATTTAGGTGATAGAAACGCGGTCAACTATTTCTGCCTCGCCTGGGATTCGAACCCGGTATTCTCGCCTGTTAGTCGAGAACGAACCCGACTGTACTGAATAAAAACTATTGTTATCAAGTTTGTTTGAAACATGACTCCGCGGAATATTCGTAGGTACACATAATAATGTATTCCAAATAGGAATATTTTTTATTATTATTCTTTGATCCCGTATGTGGGATCAAACCACTTGTTTTCATAGTAGTTTGTTTTGGTTCTTTTGTTATTTTGTTAGATATTAAGTTGTGCCTCGTAGACGATTCTTTGGGAATGACCGACCCCCCCCCCCCTATCCTGTATTTCCTCTCACATTCATGCTTTAGTTAATCCTTTTGGGTGTGACGAGGCATAGAGTTTTGTGAAGAAATGTTTGCGCACTTAAATTAGTATGTTGTTGTTGTTAAAGATTCGCTACCTGGAACAAAGTTCCAAGTAGCACGGGCTATGGTGAGCCCATAGTGTCTGAAATGTAAATTAGTGTTTGCCATACTACCGAGTTCAGTCTACCCGTTTGGTACCAACAGAGACAATAAAGATGCTTATTGAAGCTTCATTGTTCAGTTAGCACTAATCTTCATTGTTTCTAAAGGTTGCTTTTAATGCTGGTTATAATAAATGTTGGGGTAGTAGTTCCATGTTGGTAATAATCACTGATGGAACTACAGACCAAGGTTAGTGAGAGAGGTTATATTTGCCCAGATGTGGTCAGGCTGTCATTTGAGTAATTCTGGTGGGTTTAGTGATCATGGGCGTTAGCGTGCAAGAGTTTAATTACGGAAATAAGCTAACAACTAGTGAGTTAATAGGCTGGCAGAGGCCGGTATTAAAAGCTCCCCGTTAGTACTAGTTGATTTTTAAGTGGTTTAATATTGAATTTTAGAGTTAAGAGTTAAATTCGGTTGCATATGTGTTAAGAATTGTGTATTCCGTTCGTACCGTTAAGTTAATGTTTGAAGTGGGAAAATATGTTCACTCAAAAGGCGTGTCAAGTTGTGATAATTTTCGAGCATGATGCTCCTGTTGGCAGTAAATTACGGTACAACCACCTCTCTCTGGCATGGCCTACAGCTGTAGATGGCCGAGTTTGTGAAATAAGCATAAACTTGGCAGGCAGGTGTAGAGTCTCGTGCATCGCCACGCTCCAGCAGTCATCCACACCACCACCACCGCTATACCCCCATTGTTGTTGTGTTAGATTCAGCTTCTCGGAACACCGATTTACAAGTAGCACGGGCCACGGTGAGCCCGTAGTGGACTTACCTGGCGCAGGAGCGGGGCTGTAACTGCGCTGCTTCCACCCATTTGTTATTGTTGAAGATTAGGCTACCACAAGAGGTGGCACGGGCGTCAGTATAACCCGTAGGTGGTAGATTTTTGGAGCTTTGTACTTTGATATATCCCTTGTGTTGTCCACGCTCCCTCCCCGCTCCCTCACACTACACTTCCTCACACCTCATGCCGTGCCCCAACTTCCCGCCCGTCCTCATAAACGTCTGTCATTCGAGCCGTTAAAAGCACCCAGTTAATTACTACATAGTCGCGAGTCCAACCCGATATTCAACGGCATTTTACAGTTTGTTGTTGCTAGCTGGTTGAGTTTCTGCAGCAAGGAAGTGTGTGTATGTGTGTGTGTGGTATGAGGAGCAAGAGCTGTGTTCACTAGGGCAGGGCTGGACCAGAATTGATGTGGGTTCTCACACACACACACACACACACACACACACACACACACACACACACACACACACACACACACACACACACACACACACACACACACACCTGAGGCAGGTGTATCCATCGCCAGCCTCGCCACCGACGCCTCGAGTGAAGCTTGTGTGGAAATATATGACTGAATGCAGAGAATAAGTCACAGTAACGTAGGTGAGTATGAATCAATGCAATGCACATGTATGAAAGGAAAAAATAAGGTGATGCGTTTCGGTCGGTGTGTTCCGGCGGTCTTGTTAAGTCACGAGTTGATATGGACCGACGTTTCGGTCCGAGATGGACAGAAACGTCGCTACTTTTTCCTCTATATATGTGTGTGGGTTTGATTATATACGACAGACTCTTGGAGTCTTTGAATATTTAAAGGAGGGTTTTGATTTGACTCTTTGAGTTATGTCCGACTTACAAAATGAAAATATATTTGTAATATTAAAAGGTTCTTTGAAAGGCAAAATAATGAATTTGTTCGTGGTTTCTAATTCGAGAACGTGGGTCGTGGTTTCTAATTCGAGAACGTGGGTCGTGGTTTCTAATTCGAGAACGTGGGTCGTGGTTTCTAATTCGAGAACGTGGGTCGTGGTTTCTAATTAGTTTCAACTTCTTTACTTGGCGCATCCCGCTTAGTTACATCTTTATTAGTAAAGACGTTCCCACTTCTCTATAACTAATTTTTGTCTACTTTCACTCTACGACGTCTTCTACTTGCTTAACTAAACGAGCTTTGGCGTTCAGTTCCTGAACCCATTATGTGCCTCTGTAATCCTGTCCACCATCGTCCACGGGATGGGTATGGGGTGCATAATAGAGAAATGAACCTCTTCTGCTGTTCCTCACTTTGAACATTTGCTTCTTTGTTTTATTTGTCAACTTTCCCCTTTAAATCTTACACGTTGTTGTCATGTCCTCTCTGCTTATCTTGCCTCCAATGTGGTAAGTTGCAGTTTCCTTAATCTTCCGTCGTGTCCTTATCTAAGGAACGAGCCTTTTAAGTATTTCTCTGCCTTATCTAATTATTCAGGTTTGGTTCCATGTTCGGGCTGCATACTCAAGCGTTGGTATTATGTAGGTTGTGTAGCCTATACAAATTTTGTTCGAGTTCCTGGAGGCTTTCCATAAAGTTAAGACACATACTGCCGTATTAGCAGAGGCCCTCATAAGGAATATTCTCTACACAGATTCTACTAAACTCGTTCATATTCCTTCCATTTTGTTGGAGTGTGTACGTGTTAGGAATGATGCCCAGCGCCCTCTGCTTCCTGTTTAGGGTGACGTATGGGCACAACATTGGCTGTCTTCCAGGTAACTGCTGTCTCTGACAGCTTTTGGAATAGCTTGCACACTCCCAGAGAATTGGATTTAACGAAGCCTTGCAAGGGTTGGGTTTAAGGACTTGTCAGTGACTTGAGGACCACCAGAGGTGCATTGTCTGTAACGAGGCATCTTGAGGTAGATTATACTTCGCCTGCCCATGGTCACCAGTCCCCTAGGAGAGGGCAGTAGTGAAGATTAACGTGGGGCATATATATTGACCGCGCTCCCCCCCCCCCCCCTTGGTTATCTATATATAGATAACCAGGTTATCTGTGCATCGAGATTCTTTCCGGTAATCAAAGCTCTCTCTCTCTCTCTCTCTCTCTCTCTCTCTCTCTCTCTCTCTCTCTCTCTCTCTCTCTCTCTCTCTCTCTCTCTCTCTCTCTCTCTTTCTCTCGTACAATGGTCCACATTGTTACTATAGGTACCGTCGAAACAGGAGGATTGGTTGTTTGCAGTACTGGAAGGGATGACGGTAGTTAATGAACGAGAGGGGGGATTGCAAGATTAACAATTTTGGCAGCCTCTGGGATGCTCTCAGACGTAGGTTCGAATCCTCGTCACGGCCCTTGTGGATTTGTTCTTAGGCAGTCTCTTGTTTTAATAATTCTATATTTGATCTCATGGCGTTGATATAATATTATTTGGTTGTCGTTCATCGCAGACATGACGAACATTTGTCGTTTTATAATATATATACATTGTAGAATTACTGTATAATGATCTATGAGTACTACTATTTTCTTATGTAAAGGAATAATGCATTTGAATCTTGTTAACGAAGCCAGTTTGCCATTGAATGAATAACCGCTTGTAAGTACACGTAGAGCTGCAGTAGACAGTTTCAGAATACGTGACCCCGAACACTAGAGTGTAATTAGTTATGACACTGTATGGCTTACGGGGTGGGGGGTTACGGGCTCACCATAGTCCGTGCTACATGGACACTTCGTTCTGAGTAGCTAAATCTAAAACAACACAACAACAACAACGTCTGTATGGTTCGTGATGAGTTACTATGTGTGGCTCATCCTGCAACCCGTCCTCGCAAATTCGTATAGTCAATATTGACTTATTAAATACGTGCATAGGTGACATACTAAACATAATAGTTTCCCTTGAAAAGCTTCATAGCATCCTGCTGGTATTCTGTGGCTCCTTATCCCGATACTGCTCCTTCGTGTCTCCTATCCTGCCGCGGGATGAGAATTAGCTCTCATCATACCTCCCGTCTCTTTACACACACAAATCACAATAGCGTTATGCATCAAATGAACAATCTCTCGGACGTAAGTTCGAACCCTCGTCACGGCCCTATGTAGATTTGCTCCCTGTCTCACCTTCACATGCCGGTGTCCCATGCGGGTCCCATGCCGGTGTTGCGTACTCTAATGTCGGTCAGATGGGCGTGGTGTGTAGGAGCCTGAAGAATTCCTTGGTGTAGTGTGTGTAGACTCCTGAAGGATTCCTCGCTGAGGCTCTGAGGCTCCTTACCCGTATCCGGCAGCCTTGCATATACCACTGATGCTATCTTGTACATGTGTAACCTAAATGATAAGTTTGGTGTACATAAGGGCATTAGAAAATATAATCATCTACATGAGGCCAATTGGCCCGTTAGAGGCAGCTCTTTATTGATGCTCAACTGTACGTGTCTAACCTTCGCTTGAAACAATCATGTCATTCCTCATCTATTATAGTCCCCGGGTAATTAGCATCATGAATTAACAACCTTATTTCCAAAACTGTATTTGCTGAAGTTTTTATTTTTCCTGAATCTAAAGTAATCAACTTTGAATCCATTGTTTCGTGTGTTTGTGTTGATATATTTAACACCTTAGGGTCGAGGTACTACAGTCGGGTTCTCTCCCGACTCACAATCGGGTATTTCGGGTTCGAATCTCTTGGGGGAACAGAAATGGTTGGGTGCGTTCACATATCACTGAATTCTCTCCTCCCCCTCCCTGTTCACCTAGCAGTAAAGATGCACCCCAGGAGTTAGTTCCTTCTTTATATATATATATATATATATATATATATATATATATATATATATATATATATATATATATATATATATATATATATATATATATTATTATCTTGTCAACACGTTTTAATTTTGCTTCCTGAAAGATGTTTCCCCTTCAGTTAATCCGTCAACATCATCTTCCCCTTCTGCCGTACCTACTCTCATAACGTTGCATTTGTTAGGATTGAACTCCTCGAGCCACTTGTCTCATAAATCCTGTAGTTTGTTGGGCTTTGTCCGTGTTGCAACTTTGGTGCAGTTCTCGACCTTTGTGCCATTGTGAGGTGACGACAAGAAGGACTTTCGCTCAGGGGAACTATCGGCTCCAAGCCGTTGGGCCATCGAATCTTTGAATTATTTTTTTGCTTTTACACACAAGCTTGTGTACATTTTGTTCGTGCTGTGAACTGTGCGTTAAAGGGTCGTTTGATTTATTCCAGACAAATGGTATAGTGGCGCTGCTTTGCAACCGGTGCAACCTATGCATCTTTGCATTATCCGGTTTCTTTGTGACATGTATATCCGGATCATGTCCCTGTGTAACGTGTAGCCGGTTTGTATTACACAAGTAGCGTGTATCTAGTCAGTGACCATGTATAGTGTGTTCACGTCCGTGTATAGCCAGGTATACACCCATGTTACGCAGTACGAGCGGACGATATGCTCGTACAAGGGCAGGAGATGTGCACCATATGTCTGTGTAAATGTACGAATTTTTGTCGCTTCCTGATCTCCATCACTGTTTGGGTCTTGCGTTTAATTATCCCTCTCGAGATTAACAAATTAAAATTCAGCAGTTAAGCAGAGACATATAAATATAAATATATAAAATATAGATATATCTCCTTCTGAAGATGTATTATTAAATACGAAAGTACTTAAGGAAATTCCTGTCTTAATCCTTCTCACGGGAGACATCACCCGTCACGCAGGGTGCAGTCGCACCTCCACAGATCTCCAGTATCAGCTCTTGATACTGGTAATGGCTCTAAAGGGCCACCAGTACGGGCTATTCATGCCCGTGCCACCTTTTGGGTGGCTTAATCTTTATCAATCAATCTTCTAATCCTTCTTTCGTGGTCTGACACTATCGCGGTGTTCATTATGTGTTAATTTCTTAGTGATTTACACACATATATGTGTGTGTGTATATCACGAAAATAAACACGTGATTAAAATGTGACAGTGTCAGACCACGGAGGAAAAATGAAACAGGAATTTCCTTAAGCACTTTCGTATATTAATACATCTTCAGAAGGAGTTACTCCTTCTGAAGATGTATTAATATACGAAAGTACTTAAGGAAATTCCCGTTTCATTCTTCCTCCGTGGTCTGACATTGTCACACATATATGTGTGTCTCGACTTAACAATGAATTTTGTAGCCCATTCTCCTGTTTAAATGGTAGTTTGTGCAGCTATGTGCACCACAGTACAAAGGTTGACGTTCTAAGCATTAGATAGTAGAACTTTGTACTATTCACTTTATATAGTCGGGGAACAGTGAAGCTAAAACACTAACTTAAATATTCCTAGGCCTAGTATGGCACATATATGTACTATATTAGGCCTCATATATCGTGTGTTAGGCCTAGGAAGGTTAGGTTAGTTCGTCTTTGCAACATAAGTAGAAAATAGTTTTCCTTTTGTCCAACTCAATAGTGCCGATTTCTACTTTCTAATTTCGTTGTACGTCGGTATATATATATATAATATATATATATATATATATATATATATATATATATATATATATATATAATATGCGAACAAGCCTGAATGGTCCCCAGGACTATATGCGATGAAAACTCACACCCCAGAAGACTCGAACCCATACTCCGAGGAGCAACGCAACTGGTATGTACAGGGAGCCTTAAACCACTTGACCATCACGACCGGACATAAGGAAGTGATGGTTTAAGGCATCCCTGTACATACCAGTTGCGTCGCTCCTGGGAGTATGGGTTCGAGTCACTTCTGGGTGTGAGTTTTCATTAGCCATATAGTCCTGGGACCATTCAGGCTTGTTCGCATTTGTGTTCCTCACGTGTTGCCCAAAAAATGAGGTGATTTGATAAAATGCTATGCCAAGATAACCATCCAGTTGCCGGCGGGGAAGTGGCTCAAATAGCCCAGGCTATCACTTCCTTATGTCCGGTCGTGATGGTCAAGTGTTTAAGGCATCCCTGTACACACCAGTTGCGTTGCTCCTGGGAGTTGGGTTCGAGTCACTTCTGGGGTGTGAGTTTCATATATATATATATATATTATATATATATATATATAATATATGTTATATACATATAAACTGAAAACTCACACCCCAGAAGTGACTCGAACCCATACTGCCAGGAGCACTCTGCTGGCGTACAGGATCCCTTAACCGCTCGACCAACACAACTCGACCGCTCAGTTGCATATAGTCCTGAGACCATTCAGGCTTATTCGCATATATAGATATATATATATATATATATTATATAATATATTATATATATATATATATAGTCCTCATCGTTACTATAAGTACTATCGAAACGGGAGAATGTGCTGAATTTTGGGATATTGAGCAACATTGGGATTTAATGGTAACCTTCTGGCCATTTTTAGGCTGGCGTGACCTTAAACATTTTTAAAAACACAACTAAAACCACCTTTTGTTCTTAATAATTAGTAAAACATTACAGCGACTGATGTCGCAAAATTATCAAAATAATTCTACCTATCATACTTTGACT